>JASAND010025068.1:0-10532 GCA_030248195.1 Trissonchulus latispiculum
ATGTGACTCCTTTCTCCTTGGTTCCTCCTTCGAACAGTTTTGCCAAGTTGTACTGCTTCGACTTCACCAAGGCCTCGTGAAGCAGGGGCACGATATCTTTGCTCCGCTTCAGTCGCAGTAGGAGATCAAACACGCCATCGTGTCTTGTTTCGGACTTGATGATATCTCGATAATCCGGGGTTATGCGCTTATGTTCAACCATATAGTCGGCCACTGGAGCGGGATCCATTTCATCACAAAGAATAACCAAATTATCAATGATCTTCTCCACAGATGGTGAACCTGAAACATTAAAGCAACAAATAATGCTAATCTAAAAACTATGTTCAAACTGTACAATTGCTAAAAAATGAGACGATCAAAATGTGAGTGACTGAAAAATGCAACTACTAAAATGCAATCATTAAAAATACAACTTTTAAAAATGCTACAATTAGATATCTTACCGGAATTCATTGTCGTTGATGATGTAAAATCTGGTGATTCAAATGTCAGTAAGGTTAATAATCCTACCAAACTATACAATATATGTCTAAACTTTGCAGCATTCTTGTGCTAGGTTTCATAAAATACCTTGCATACCCTTGTTCATTTAGTTCAGTTCATAGTTAGGAGTTAATTATTGAACAAAAGTTGCATACTCTTTTTCTTTTAACCTTTAGCCTATTCCCAATTTCACGTAATTGTTGTCATATTCATTACACAAATTTTCCGAGTCACCTTTAATTATTATTAACTAATTAGCTAACCTATAATTATCAACAGGTGACCGAAGTGAGTTCATTATTACTTTATTACACAGGCACCATAATTAACCCAATAGGTGTCAACAATCTTACGTAATTGGAGACATAAAATTATAATCACTCATTTTCAGCCAATTTTCGTAGTCAACTTTAACCAATTATTACTAACTAATTAGTCAACCAATAATTACCAAGAGGTGACCGAAGTTAGTTCAACACATGCTCTTTACGTTGACACCAAAATTAGTGTGATAAGTGTTGCCAATATTACGTAATTGGAGACATAAAATTTTCATTTTCAACCAATGTTTATTGTTTACGTCTTTAATTTCAATGAGACAGGTGCAATCAAACTAGGTAAGGCGAATTGGTAAGCTTTGAGAGACAGGTTAAAGTCCTCAGTATGCTAAAGATATGCTAACACTAGAAGGCAGCTAGCAGGGGAAGAAAATTTTAAACAAGCAGGGAGAAAGGCTTTTGACAGGTTTAAGTCCTCAGTATGCTAAAGATATGCTAACACTAGAAGGCAGCTAGCAGGGAGACAAAGGCTTTTGACAGGTTTGAGTCCTCAGTACGCTGAAGATGTGCTAACACTAGAAGGCAGCAAGCAGGGAGAAAAGTAGTGACAGGTTTGAGTCCTCAGTATGCTGAAGATATGCTAACACTAGCAGGCAGCTAATAGGGGAAGAAAATTTTAAACAAGCAGGGAGAGAAAGGCTTTTGACAGGTTTGAGTCCTCAGTATGCTAAAGATATGCTAACACTAGAAGGCAGCTAGCAGAGAGAAAATTTTAAATGAAAATATTTAAAGTGTATTCTGAAGTACGTAACTAACAATCTTGTCTTCTTTAAGTGTTTGTTTCCCTGCTTCCGTTTCAAGGTTAATACAAAGGTCCAGATGTCATTATAGAAGGAAATGCAGGAAAAGAAAATTTTAGTTGGTAAGGGAAGAAGTGGAAAATTTTAGTTATGAAAGGAAAATGAAAAAAATATGTAGAAATATAGTTGGCATTTACAACCTTGAGCTGACAGGTAAGAGCCGTCATTGGCCAATAGGTAAATAAAAGTTTGGAAAAAAATATGAAAATGTTACTTCATATTACTTAATTAGGTCGTTAATTAATAAACACTAATTAGGCAAGTAAGCTAACTAGTTGAATACATAGGTAAAGTTACATACGTTGGTAAAGTAAATAACACTGTGTTAAAAATTTAGTACAATGTTACAAAGCTTATCTAAGCTAAAGGCAAAATTGGCCAACAATGACCTTGAGAACATCTGCACCCGATGATTAATGACCTTACCTGTATGATTAATTAGCTCCCATTTGACTCCTGCACACCTGTACAAAGAGGTCCCATTTGAACTCTCCTATACTACTAAAGAGTTAAAAATAAAAATTAACTCTTTTAACTCTACTCTTTTCGTGAATGACACGTACGTTAAAAGACTTTAAAAGAGTTAAATTTAATTGTACCCTTTTCATGAATGGGTTAAATTTAACTATTTTAACTTGCTCATGCAATTTTACATTGAATTTTAACCGGAATTTTTTTAACCTCAGCACGCGGGTTAAGCGAGTTAAAACCTACCATGCGTTTATATGGCAAGGTCATGCGTTATATAGCAAATATGGCATGATAATTCAACAAATCAAAGTGCAACACATAATTTCATTAGATGGTTCATAATGCTTCAAAATTAGCTTTTGCCAATATTCAGCTGAATTTTTAGGCTAAAGCAATGAAATGCTTAATATAGGAGACGACCCAAAGATGCGTCACCTTTTTTGAACAGATTTCACATTTCGGGATCATAATTTTCTAGCTATCTTAAACTGCAATCTTAAACTGTATAACGCAAAACTTTTTATGGTTGTTATTTTACATTTGCTTTAGTCATTCTAGCAGTCTGAACCAAATTCAATCCAAATTGTAAAAATTACGAATTATTTTACAGTTTAAATTTGATGTTGACGCAGTTTAGGAGACGTCTCTTAATGTGCTTCGGGGGAGTCCAAAAACCGCGTCATCTGCATTTAACAACAAATTTACCATTTAAATATTGTTTTAATGTTGCTGCAGTGAAAGAACGCAGTAAAAACAACCTATAAACCTAATTTCTTTGCAAAATATGAGGTACAGAAGAAGCTGTGAACGTTTGAACTTTTTACGGTTTTAGGAACTTACCTCAAGCACTGTTGATTTTTCTCCAGAAAAGACAAAATTTTCCTGATTGCAAATGTTCGTATGAGCTTCCGAAAACTGGGAATAAGTTTTGTATTTGGTAGCTAACACAAAATTGACGATGACGCACTTTAGGCTACGTCGTGTACTTCCAAAAACTTGTCTGGGTTTTCTAAACCTGAGGAATTTTTTCAATTTTCTTATTTTATTTAAATAAACTAATTGTCAGCTATTCACAGAAGCTTAAATATTCGAAATCCGTTAAGTAATAAGTTTTCAAGACTCAATTAACTATAAATTGGACATTGCGCCAAAATTGCTGGACATGAGAAGTTGCAGAAAGTATGTTTGGTTCTTGCAACTATAATTCAGAGTGCGAGTTCGTGACATCGAAAACTTTTATATCATTGGATAGCTGAATGACTAGCTATCAGCTGATATAAATGTCATAACACAATTTTTCACATTTTGCGCAGGAAACGTCTTTACATGACTTGGTGACGCACTTTGGGGGGTGACTCAGCTTTGGTTCCTCTCCTATAAAGTAATAATAGATGGAAAATTAATGTTCTAATCATGCTGCATTATTAGAAATAATTAAATAAGATTAATTAAATTAAAATAATTAATAAACTTAAAATTAAAATTAATAAATATTAATAAGTACTAAACTCTAAATTATTTTTTCCAGTTATTTGACACAACTTTATAAATGCAAATTTGAAGCAGCTGGCAACGTGAAAAGCCGAATCAACGGAACACCTACAACCAATTGAAAGCTCAACTCGTCAAAAAGTAGATTGATTAAAAGGCTATGAATAGCCGAATCAAGTATTGTAAAATTGAAAATTTCTATAAAGTTTAAAAAACTCGAACCTTAAGACTTTTGAAAAGGCATCTAGACTAATGGTCCCCCCAGGCCCAAACCCCGCAAAGCTTGACCAAATGAGCTGAACTTTGGTACGGGTATGTTTTCGACCACGCTGAGTTCAAATATCGCAAAATTTTTCGATTTCGCGAAATTCGATTTTTGCGATTCTATGTAATATAAGTTTACATCTTAACCCTAAAACTTTAGCTTATACTGAGCTGACAAAAGGTTGAATCAAAAAGCGGATTTTAGGCTCATGTTCTGCGACCCCGAAAGCCCCTGAATACAATGATTTAGCAAAACTGAAGGTAAAAAGTTTTCGGTTCCCCTTGGTCTCCCCTTACGAGTCGAAAAAATATAATTTTCGCGAAATCGGAAACGTTTCGCGATATTTGAACTCAACGAGGTCGAAAAAACATATCCATACCAAATTTCAGCTCATTTGGTCGAGTTTTGCGGAGTTTGGACGGGGGGGTTATCCTGAAAAGATCCGACAGATGTTATGCGGCCTAGCTACAACTAGTACAATTTTAATAAACAAACATTTTTCTGTTTAATTTTGCTGAACCTGCATGTCTTAGTATTTATTTGGTTTCGTTTTGGTTAATTTTGGTTAAGTTTTTTGAAATTGGCCAAAACCATGAATGTTTTTAAAAAGACCAAAAGAAACCGATTTCGCTGAAAGTATGTACACAAGGTATTTGGGCTATGTGTGTCTCAGCAAACGAACGTGACACCTTTTTTCGGTTGAACTACTTGTGTTTGTTGTATTTGTACGCTAAAGTTGTAAATTAGCAAAGTGAACATCGAAAATCTGGACCCTTTTCAATTTTCATTTTTTCAATTTTTTCACTCATTTCATTCATTCCATTTTTCAATTTTTATTTCACTTTCAGCGAACACTGAAACTTGAAACTTCCTGTATATATGTCGTAGTTAGAATAGCTCTTCTGTGAAATTGGCTATTTCACTGTTAGTTTCCCGTGAAACGGGCAAATGGCATTTTCACACGTGAAACTGGCAATAAGAGAGAATGGTTAGATTTTCAAGGCTCACAACGCCAAACGAGTATTAGAAAACAAAATTTGGCGAGGTGCCATTAAAATTTTAATGGAAGTTAAAACAAATACATTGCATGAATTTTAAGTCAAGGTGCCTTTATGAACTTTCACCCAGACTGTGACAAACTGTTTTTTATACCACAAGTATAAACCGTACATTCGTCGTATATGTAATGAAAAAAGGTTTTAGAAAATTAATTTCCCTCCCGAAACTAAAGAAAAGAAAACGTTTTTAGTCTTTCAACTCTAGGTACCAAGTGCATAGTGTATAAGTGTCATACTGTTTATTTTGCCTGTATTAACATAGCTCATTGCCGGATTAGTCAGAATTAGACCCTCTACCCACTTATTCGGCACTTCACAACAATTAGCCACAATCAAAGACTCAAGACTCTGACCTTTCCACCGTCATTTCACCTAAATCAGTTAAAAGATAAGCACAAACAACAACAATGACAAAATACAATTTCGAAATCATTTGTCTTCTTCCCCCTGAAACAATAAAAACACAGATTAACTAATTAGTGAATCTAAATTATTTTTCCTAAATTCTTTCGTACTTTGGAATCTATCTTCTTTTCCTCCTCTCTTAATTACGTCTAGCTTTCCATTGACTTGGGAAAACCTTTGCACTAACTCAGCGTAGTACTTAAGTGAGAATATACACAGAGGCTAGTCCCCCTCAACGAATAATAAAAGTAGGTAATAACATTAGGTACTTAAGTAGTTAGTAATTCTAGGTAAGATAAAAGTGTTAGTTCTAGCTTAGGTAGTTGTTGTTATTACGTAGTTGAACGAGTGCCAAAATGACGTTCGTTTGGTAGCATGGGGGGATACTGTCTACCAGTATATCATCGTAGCATTGGACCAAAATGCCCACACCGTTCAACACTTCGCTAGAAAATGCACTTCTACTGCATTATTAACCGAAAAAACAAACGCACGGTAACTATCGCCAAGTGCAAATATTTCATGTTTCGAATTTGAACCAAAAGTATGGTGATAGAACCAAAAGTATGGTGGTACTTGTAGTACTACTCGAGTACTTCTACGATGGTACATTTTTATCCCTCCCGGACCTCTAATTAGCAGGCCACACGGTCTGCCATATTATGTAGGGGCGCGATATATACGTATATACATTCTTACAGCGTTTGTACAGCCTGCCGCACGAAACGAAAGCAACTGTATACAGTTGAGTGATAACATGTCTACATGTGCTTTGGGGCTCCCTCACACCCCCCCAGAATGTGGATTTTTCCGGTTTTGTGAGCAAAAAGCCGGTCCGGCAGCCAAGGCCGCCGGTTCACTCTCCCCTCCCCAAAACTGCCCCTCCTGCCATTTGATGTCTGGTTGATAACCATCAAATACATGTAAATAAATTAATTCTACTCTGGTATGACATTTTTCGAATAGATGCATTAAAAATATGACTCGATCTATCGAGTGGTATATACAGTCCAAATTGTTCTGCCTCGCATCGAGCAAGCAATTCGCTTGGATGTTTTCCGTTCGTTGGGTTATTTTTACCCGCATTGGGTGGTGGTGGTTTTTTCCGGTAGCTTAGACGAAAATATATCACCACCTGCAAGAGCCAAAGAGCATTTTTATAGCTCGTGTTGAAGCTCTTCGCAAGGTCTCATGGTACGTAGTTATCGTTAGATTATCGATTTGTCTCTAAGTAAAAGGATATATACACCCAAAAATCGAAAACTGTGTGATTTTGCCTACCGTGCCATATGAATGTAAATGTATGAATGTTTTGCACCGTTTTAAAGTGACTTTAAGTCAAAATTTTAGAACAAGTTTTTAAAAAATGACCACTTTTTGGCAAAAATTTAGCTAACTTTTTGGGTCAAAAAAAATCGCTGAGGGGGGGGTTCGGGGGGCTAGCCAAACGTTGGGGGAGGGTATCTCAAAAATTCTGAGAGGGGGCAAAATTGGTCAAAAATTTTGGGGGGGTACCCCCCAAGGAAATTATGTTAGCTTAAAATATTGATATTTGTAGACGATTTTTTCAAAGTATCGCACATCCCCACAGATATCCGTTGCGCAGGTTAATATGACCAAAATCTCAACTTTGCTAAGGAGACAAGAAAAACTACGGTCCACACATGATACACCGCCTTATCGTTCGTCACACCTATGCCATTTACTTCCAAAGTAACTGCAAGTCTTCCCCGTCCAAAGCAATTCTGATTAAGCCAGACCGTAGCTAATCAATGACGGCTGTTCAATTAATAATTTTAATTACTACTTTTTAAATTTTAACTAATTGGATGGTTAACTAACATTTTAAGTAAATGACTCATTTACCTGCAGTTAATATAAATGTACTGGCGAAAAAGACCGCTTGACTCAAAAGTGGGGCTGCTCACCTCTAGTTAGCAGTCCCTAAAAGTGTTTACGTTTTATTCCTAATTGAAATTCAATTAAGTCAATCGAGTCTCAATTAAATTTCTTTGTGTCTCATTTAGCACATAGCACCAGCTATCTGGCTCAATTAGTTTTAAGCTTGACTCATTAAACAAGGCTGCTAAGTTGAGGGAGGTCTAATTGGCCACAATCGTGACCAGTGTTGTCCGTTTCGTCAATAAATCAATCAAAAAGGTCGGTTTCTTCTAGTTTAAATGGTTTTTCAACCAGAAAGCACAAAAATAACACATAACACATTACGCAATACTCAATTCGGGTCAAGAACCCCCAAGTAAAAGCCAATCGGTCCTGATAATAGTTGCTGGGGTTTTAATCCCCACCACCTCTGTTTCTAATGGGTTTTAACCCATTTGATTCAGGTAGCCGACGTCTGCCCGAAGCTAGCTGCTTCCTCTGCTGCTAAGATCTGTGGTTCTGTTCGATGCTCAGGCTGTGAAGTCAGATCAGTTCAGATATCTCACAGCGCCTTGCTCTGTCTTTGAGTCTAAATCCGTGTCAGTCATTCGGGATCCGGTAGATCCTGTTGGTTTCAGTCAAACATATTCAGAACTTGTTCAGTTTGGAATTATCAGTAGGTAATACTTTGATCAGTCTTAGTGCGGAAAGTCAGCGCAGACCAGCAGAGACAATCAGCTAATCCTGAGTCCATTTGGGGAAACCTTATAGTCGAGTATTCTGTCAGAAACCTAAAAGCTAACCTCATGTTCAGCGGAATTTCAATCATCACCGTGCTCATTGTATCACAGAAATCAAGCCTAAAATCAGTTGACTTTGTATTTGGTGTTAATCTTGAGATAATTATTTGAGTCAGCCTATCCGACCTTTCCGATCATCTGCTACACTCTCTCGGCCTGTAACTGCTATTGTACTTTTACAGACGGAAACTCTTCTCAAAATTCAGTTATCTGGGCAGTCAATTACACGGAGACGCCAGAACATAGCCAACATACATTAACACAAGGTCGGGTCCTGGGGGGGGGCTTGTCCCCAAAAAATTTTGATTGGGCTTGTACCTTGAACAAAAACTTTCAGGGGGGGACTTGTGCCCCAAGAATGATTTTGTAAAAGTTTTTGAAACATTAACGCTAATTTTCTTAAAATTACAATTTTTTGTCAAAATTTGCAAAACAACGTCTTTTGGAAAAAATTTCAAAATTTTGCCCGATTTTCCCGAAAAATTAAACATTTTAGCTAAAAAATTCCGGCGAAGCCGGAAACTTTTTGAAATTTTACTGTAAAAACTATTTTTTCCGGCTATTTTTGGTTACCCCTTGGCCATTTTTTCATTACCCCTTGTCCCCGACGGCGATAGGGCTTGTACCTTGGCCGGGTTGGGGGGGGCTTGGACCCCCCCCCAGACCCCCCGCGTTAACCTATGATAGCCAACCTCGCTCCCACCCGTTTTCGGATTATAAACTAACTGAATTCGTTCCTTGTGAGTGGTTCATGCACTTTTGTGATCTGTGTAATTAGGCTCCCAGAGTTGGAAAAAGTCAGAGTCTGTACGTAAAAGCATAGTACAAACAGCCATGAAATAACCCTAAAGTAGAGTGTTGAATCTAGCATATCTGATCTAGAAAACTATAATATATAGAGACTAATTCTGACAATCAGCAATGACGGAGTAGTGCATATATCCTTCTCGTTTAAGCACCGTCGTGTAATAATAGATCTGTCTGTCCATGAATGTTAATACCTAGCGTTAATACTCCTCTACTTTGTTACCTTGTAGTTTCATAGTGCTTGCTCATTGAAACTGTATCATTCGTTGAGTTTACTGCCTCTTGTACCATATCATTATCTATTGAGTTTGTAGTAGCTGTAATTCTTGAAAATAAAGATCAGCTTTTTACAGGAAAGCTAGTGTTGCGGATTTCACTAACAATCCCCAGCTCTATCCGTATTTTAGGTTAGAGTTGAAATTAAAGTCGCCCATAGAGATTATAAATCCCTGTTCCCCTGCTTCACTCACCCCCAGTCGATCTCATTTTAGGTCAGCCATTGAGCCCTGGTTGTCAGCATACCACTACAGCCGTAGCATCAATCTAAGCGAAGATCCACCTTGCGTGCCGACCTTTGCCAGTGTCTTTGGTCCTGATCAGATCTAGTCTAGCCTAGTCTATTCTAGCCTAAAGAAACCCTACCCGACTAAGCACGACCCCAAATTACAACAAAGGTTTATTGGAAATCACGACCCACACCGAAATATGGAATTTCAGGAAAGATCTGACAGAGTCTATTACATATATTTACCCCATGCTTGATGAGAGCAGATATTATTCAATAATTTCGCACATGTATTTTAAAGTAATCTAAATCTAATCTAATAAAATAAAAGTAGTAATCTAATTAATCTATATAATAGTAAATATAATAACATAATAATTTCTCCTGAATGATTCGAAATGAAGGTGGTTTTAAAACAAATAGTATTCAATTAATTCAAATTTGCTTTATATACTTTACTCTTTAACATAATAGTTTCTTTTTTAAAGGAATAATGAGGGTTTTTCAGATGGGTGATTGTTTTTGGTAGTTGCCAGTGAAACGGGCAATTGCCATTTTCATCCGTGAAACTGGCAATAAGGGAGAAAGGCTAGATTTTCACGGCTCACAACGCCGAACTTAAACAAGTAGGCTCCAAAAGAAGCAGTAGTCCTTAGTAGACCTGTTATTATTCCATTACAATTGAATAATTTGTTAGTAAACACTGAGGCCTTGCTCTAGTTTCCTATTGGGAAAATTTTATTTCCGTTGGGGGTGTTCAAATGCCAGCAGAAACCCCAATTGGTGGAGGTACAGAAGAGGTCCCCATGTTGGGAAGCCGCCAACAGAAGTCCCGATTTAGAGACGTCACCAAAATGGGGTGCTTCGCTGTTTAGGGCTTTGGTTCCGCCCAAATCAGGTTAAAACTGGCTGAATCTGATTGGCTGTTGAGCTGACCACCCACAACACTTTTCCACACCCGGCTGTGTTTAAATAACTTAAAACTACCATCAATCCTAGCTAGACAATACTACTTTTACCTACTGCTGATACTTTTGCGCTTACGCATTAAATGCGTAAGCATGGAGTACTAAATTAAATGTACAGTGCATAGCATGTGTTTTATAGAAACACCAGTTTTTAACAAAACAACCTATTGTCTTCTGTTCTCCCATTTTTAATGCTTTGCGTTTGGTCCTTGTTGTTTCTTCTAACATTTATGCTTTATCGCCTACAGCAATACGTA
>JASAND010025070.1:0-18856 GCA_030248195.1 Trissonchulus latispiculum
TGCTCATGAAGACATGTTCATATGAATCAGGATGATTCTACCATTTAGATATTTTTCCACGGTTTTGCAGCTAGGAAACCTGAAGAAATAGTTTCTTCTATAGTTGAAGTTAAGCAGCAAATTGAGAAGGCATTCCATGACATTATCGCCCAACAATGCTACTATAATCTACTATAACTAAATTACTTTAATCTTCTAACTGCAAAGATTAGTAATTTACCATTAACCATTAACCAAATCTAGTTAGTGATAACAAGAAAGAAAGCGTTCTGCGCAGCAGGCCTACAATTTAATGGAATGTTCCGCAAAAACTTTTAAACTTTTGCAGACACTTTTGCTTGTTATGGGTATGTCAGCTTTAACTCCACAGCAAGTGCAGAGGGTTTCCGGAAAGCTGTGATTTGTCTCGAAATATTTTTCAACTTTCGAGACATTTTGTCTCGAAAGATTTTCAACTTTCGAGACATTTTGAAAATCTTTCGAGACATTTCACAAATCTTTCTAGATTTTGTAAAAAGGTATTTCGAGACAAATGAAAATATTTCGAGACAAATGAAAATATTTCGAGACAAATGAAAATATTTCGAGACAAATGAAAATATTTCGAGACAAATGCGAATATTTCGAGACAAATGAAAATATTTCGAGACAAATGATTTAGTGAACATCTCCTTGCAGCTATGCAACTTTTAGCTATGCCAACTTAGCTAGGGTCTGTCTTCGGGTAGAAAAGGGTGGGGAGGATCTTAAACCAGATGCCTTTGGAGGTGGAGAAGGATGTGGGGGATTCCTACATAAACTGGGAGTGATCCGTCTGCCCGAAAGATCATCACCAGGATAATCAATTAAGATAGAATAGATAGAATTTTTGGCACATCGTGAGATGGGAGAAGTGGAAGGTTCGCTTTGGTCTCCCCTTATGTGTCCGTCACGTTCAACTCCGCGCGGAATGTAATCTTAGTCAGGACTAACCAGAAATTAGTCTCGGACATGTCTGAGACTAATTTTTGTCCTGACAAAAGTCTGGAAAAATAGTCCTGACTAAAAAATAGTTACATAGTCTCGGACATGTCCGAGACAAATTATTTTTGTCCAAGACATGTCCGAGACTAAATATTTTTGTCTCGGACATGTCTGAGACTAATACTTACTGTGCGAGACTAAATCGAAGTCCGGACAAACTGAATTTGTCCCGACTAATCAAACTAGTCTGAGACTAAGTTAGTCCTGACAGCAGGGTTGGGAGTCTCGGTTTCGGTCTCCATCGAAGAGTCCAAGACTTGGATGCCCACAAAGACAAGCAATTTTTTGAAAACATGTAATTTCAGCGAAAATGTTATGAAAACTAACTAACAACGTGCGGAAACCGTATGTGTATCTGTTAGATTCCTTTATATCAAGAGTACATAATAACTAAGAGTGTGACAAGCGTCACACTCTTAGTTATTAGGTTTGTCAACCATAACGGCTGACCACCCACGAATTAGACCCCAGTGACCCCCCCCCACAAATGAGTACCTAGTACACAGTTATATACCATCACTCGCTTGTACGTTTGTATGTTGAAGTGCCAACGTAACCAGCTGCTGATAGAACGTTTTTGGCTTCAACATATAAACATACAATACAAGCGAGTAATTTTACACAAATGTGTACTAGGTATTAGCTACTTGGTATACTAGGTATTAGCTACTGGGTATACTAAAGTCTGACACAAAAATGTGTGTACAAAATCTGTAAGGCCTCCAGTGAACTCAATATACGTCGTAACCCCATAAAACCATATATTTTCGGAATCCTTGCAGCGAGACAAACATTTTTATAAAACTTAAATTTTTTTTAAAATTTCAAAAATTTTAAAATATCGGTTTTTCGGGGAATTTTTTCGGACCGTGCAAGCTATTCAACTCATTCTTTCACAAAAATTTTCCCGTCCGAAGACGCATCGATTGACACAAGAACGAAAAAAATCGGTTGAGAAATGAGCATTTTATTCCAAAATTTCGTTTTTCCATTTCCTTTGATGTTTGCCGCTTTTTGCAAATTTGACTGGTTATTACTCGCGACTCGCTCACCCGAAAAATTTTTCGATTAGATTTTCAGGACCGCCTAGGCGCCCGCTTTCACATAATATATGTGGTATTTCAAAATTTGAAAATAGATTTTTTTTGAAAAATACCACTTTTTGACCCAAAATTTCGGCATAGCAATTCTGGCAAAAGTGAGTAAAAATAACATAATCATAAAATTCAAGCTGAGCTGAATCCAATGATATAAAGCCTTTGTTGCTATAAGTTATATTGCGCCAGCAATGAATTTTTAAACAATATCCCTTATTTCAGCTGGTTTTTGGCTCTCTTTGATGTTGCCGCCGTGATTTGAATGAAGCAGTCTAAGCTAGCAAAACCAGCTGAAATAAGGGATATTGTTTAAAAATTCATTGCTGGCGCAATATAATTTGTAGCAACAAAAGCTTTATATCGTTGGATTCAGCTCAGCTTGAATTTTATGATTATATTATTTTTACTCACTTTTGCCAGAATTGCTATGCCGAAATTTTGGGTCAAAAAGTGGTATTTTTCAAAAAAATCGATGTTCAAATTTTGAAATACCACATATATCAGGTGAAAGCGGGCGCCTAGGCGGTCCTGAAAATCTAATCGAATAATTTTTCGGGTGAGCGAGTCGCGAGTAATAACCAGTCAAAGTTGCAAAAAGCGGCAAACATCAAAGGAAATGGAAAAACGAAATTTTGGAATAAAATGCTTATTTCTCAACCGATTTTTTTCGTTCTTGTATCAATCGATGCGTCTTCGGGCGGGAAAATTTTTGTGAAAGAATGAGCTGAATAGCTTGCACGGCCCGAAAAAATTCCCCGAAAAATCGATATTTTAAAATTTTTGAAATTTTAAAAAATTTTAAATTTTATAAAAAATGTTTGTCTCGCTGCAAGGATTCCGAAAATATATGGTTATATGGGGTTACGACGTATATTGAGTTCACTGGAGGCCTTACAGATTTTGTACACACATTTTTGTGTCAGACTTTAGGTATATGTACTCTTGCTTATAGGCAGCATATGCATAAAAACTGTAACTAAAAAACTATGTTTAAGTTTAAAATCGGTAGTCTGTGTCTCGGTCTCGGTATCGCCCAAAAACCGATACTTGGCCAGTTTCTGTCTCGGTATCGGTACCCTGGTCTCAGTTTCCTTCTTGGTCTCGGTAAATTCTCTGTCTTGCCCAACCCTGCGGCAAAGATGTCCATACATTACTATTTCGGACAGAACTAGGCTCTGAATGTAGGTACTGAAATACAAATTAATCACAAAATCACCGTAACTAAAAGTTTGTCCAATTCTTATTGCAGTTATGGCGACTGTTGACAAAACCGTATCAGACTATCTTTATGATGGAAACAAGCTTTCATAATTAGTTTTGGCACTAACTAGTCACTTAAAAGAGGAGACCAGCGGTTTGTAAGTTCCCAACATTCTTGGTAATCGCTTTAATAAGTGGAATGCTGTAATGACTATTTCGTTTCGAATGCATATGATTATCATAGTGAGAAAGTAACAGTGACTGCTCAAAAGATACATCCATGTGAATTCAAAAACCAATAGGATTTCAGTCAGAACGAAACGAACAACTAGAAACCCCAAGAGGTCAGAGCGGTAGTGTTGTTGGCCGACGGAGTGGAAACAGCCAGCCGGCGGCCGCCCGCCATTATATTTCAGCAGTTTATAATATATTTCTAAGTCGATCAATTTTATGTCATGCTAACGCATTTTCATATTTTGGCCGGGTTGCAAACGATTCTCCTAAGCCTAGAAGTCCAGTTTGTAAGGCTCTTGTAAGTGCAGAGGTGGTTATTTAGGAGAATTGGTTTTAAAAGGTTCTCCTTACCTATGAGTACCATACCTAGCTTTTCTCCTAAGTAAGGGACATCTCCAGCTTAACTTAGTGGAAATCCTTTGAAACGGAAATTCTTCTAAGGAAATTTATTATATAAATACAGATCAAGAGGACATTATATTGTAATTTTGTAGAAATCATTAAATTTTAAATTGAGAAAAATAAAATTGCTTCGAAAACAGTGATAAATGAACTTAGGAGGATCTTTAGGAGCTGCCTGGGCGTTCCTGTGAATTTATCAGAATGATTAGTAAGGAGAACTTTTTTGAAACGGGATTCTCCTAAGTTCCCTCTTAAGCTTAAGAGCGTCTTTTGAAGAGCCCCCAGATTTAGGAGGGCTTAGTCTCCTAAATCCCTCCTAGACAGTTCCCAGACATCCTCCTAAGCACCCCTCTAGGGAGGGCACTTAGGAGAATCTTCATATCGGCAGTACTCTCATCTTTTTCATCGACTCCGATTTACTTTATATGGGTGCTGCCAAAAGGCCAGAAATGCCATTTTTAATTACTTTTAGGCCATTTCTAGTGAAATTGTGACATAGAAACTTGGACCTATCTCCTGAAAGCTAGGGAGCAAAATTAAAAAATCCCCCTTGTTACTTTATGCACCCCTACCGGTAATTTCCAACAAAGATACTAGACCTCTGCAGCCGCTACCTAGTTCTAGAAAAGTGCGACCAAAATAACGAAAGTCCAAGTTTAGGTCCTTGGCACAGGACCAAAATTGGCCAGGTGCCAAAATAACCAGGAAAGGGTAGTGTGGGGATATGCAACATCCGACATCCAACACTTAGCCGTAAATGCATTTCTAAAAAGCGTTATTCACCGAGATAAACAAACGCATGGTAACTACCGCATGGTGCAAAAATGCGAAGTTTCGAATCCGAATCAAAAGTCTGGTGGTTCTTGTAGTACTCCTCGAGTACTTTATGGCGGTAACATTTTATCCCTCCCGGACTTCTAATTAGCTGGCACCAGGCCAACACTTTCTCCAGGTGGCCGCGCGGACGCCTTTACACCCATATTATGTAGGGGCGCTAACGCGTAATCTCACATAATCCCACTGATCCTGCGCGGGATGCGTTTTCAATCCCATCCCATCCCATCGGATCCATCCCAGATGCAAACACTGGAAAGTCTCCAAAGTCTCTGTGTATGCAAGTAAACTCCATAGGACGAACGAACGTTTCCTGACAGCAGGCTGCTTGCCTCAAAATTCGAGATTTCACGTCAGGGAATTCCGAGTTTCGAACTTTTGGAAAAATTGAAACTTATTTATATCATTGCGTAAAATGTTTCTATTCTAAAAAATGTTTCGAAATAAATGAAATATTTAGACGCTTATAAAAGCATTTCGAGGCTTATAAAAATGTTTCGAGTCGCGACAAAAGGCAACGAGACTCTAGACTTCCACCATGGATTCCAGCCCAGTTATTTCAGAAAACCTCCGTCATAAAATTATAAATTTTGACAGTTTATTGAATCCTAAACTTGTTTGAGGTTGTGTGAATAGGTCCTTTTCTGGGCCTTGAAGAGCAGAGATAAATGACCTCGTCCAAACAAGCAGGCGAGCTAAAATGCATTCTGTAATTCTTGTCCACGAACAGGATTTATTTAATTTATCACCAAGGCTTATTTTGCCAGAGTAAAGCATAAATGCAAGTGAATGTTCCGCGTCCGCCACAAATTACTTCATTTTGAAGGAAATGTTTCTAAACATAAATATTTCTGCATCCTTTCAAACAAGACGTCCCCTTGCTCTCTGGTACTAGATTACACACCGACTTATGTACTAATGCCATTGATAGTACAAACTAACTTTTGGCCTCTGTCCAGGGTGTCAGAATCTCAGAGAAAGACGATGTTAGACTTAAAGAAGTAGCGCACTCTGTCTCATTTCTGCATACTTTGAAGTGCGAACACAACAGCTGTCTCGTTTAGTAGACTTTCTTTGTCAGCGCGAAAGCCAAAAGATTACACATTACAATGAGGCCAGAAGAATGGCTATGCTTCGAATTAATTGCTTCGTTGGACATTTGGGAAGTAGAATTTCCATTCCGGGTATTAAAATTTTCTATTAATTTTTGAGGTTTCAGAACAGTCTTGCACATGTAGCATTGAAAGTGGGATCAGAAAATTTGTTACATATTTTGAAAACTAACGCCTTATAAAAATTCTAATTTTTAGAGATCACAGCGTATAAGTCGTTTCCAACAATTACCGACGGAATCCTGGTTGGAGTTTCGAGATTGACATTTGGAGAGATTTCTCTGTAGCCAAATTTTGAATTTTTATTTTTTTAAATTTTCAGCGTGATTGTTATATATAACATAGAACGAAGACAATAAATGTCAACCCCGAAAATGTCAAAATATTTTTTGCGCACTGACTAGAGGCCTGCATTACGGCCCACAGCCCGGCCCGGCCCGCGGGCTAGGCCGAGCGGTCCGACGACCAAAGTTCACGAGCCGGGCCGATCCACGGGCCGAGTGTCCTTCCTGTTTCCATTATTTTGGCGACATTTTATATACTACAGAATGATAACTCAAAAGTTTGGCTTCAAAGATTTTTACGCTTCTTGAACATGTTGTTACACATTAACACTGATTTTCAGGAATTAGTTTCAGCATTTTCATTTCATAAATGGTACTGTGTATTCTATTTCAATTAAATAAACAATTAATAGTTAAATAAATGGTTGTCCTGTACAACTCTGTGGTTCGAAAAATTCTGCAAAAGCACTTTAAGCTGTTAATTGCAAAAGTCGGTGCGCAAAATTGATGTCAAATTTCTCAACTGATTGACACAATCAGAATGTAAAAACACCACACTGAATTTCAATAATAAATTTGAAATTTTTCTGAAATTTTGCATTTTCAAAAAAAATTTTGCGGGCAGGGCCGGGCGGGCTAAAAAATTTGACGGACCTGGCCGCGAGCGGGCCGAAACCTTTCACGGGCCGGGCCGGGTGGCCCGAGAAAGGTTTCACTGACCGGGCCGCATTTATACTATTCACTGATTCTGAATTCTCAAATTCTGAAAAAGCACTTAAGCTGTTAATTGCAAAAGTTGGTGCGCGAAATTAATGTCAAATCTCTCAACTGATTGACACAATCACAATGTAAAAACACCACACTGAATTTCAATAATAAATTTGAAATTTTTCTGAAATTTTGCATTTTCAAAAAAAAATTTTGCGGGCAGGGCCGGGCGGGCTAAAAAATTTGACGGACCTGGCCGCGAGCGGGCCGAAACCTTTCACGGGCCGGGCCGGGTGGCCCGAGAAAGTTTTCACTGACCGGGCCGCATTTATACTATTCACTGATTCTGAATTCTCAAATTCTGCAAAAGCACTTTAAGCTGTTAATTGCATAAATTGGTGCGCAAAATTAATGTCAAATCTCTCAGCTCGTTGACACAATTTTACAATGTAAAAACACCACACTGAATTTCAATAATAAATTTAGAATTTTTCTGAAATTTTGCATTTTCAAAAAATGAAAAATTTTGCGGGCCGGGCCGGGCGAGCTGAAAAATTTGACGGGCCAGGCCGGGCGGGCCGAGAAAATTTTTCACTGGCCGTACCGCAAAAGTTCGGCATTTATATTATTCACATGCATCAGTTTTGTCAGAGCTCCAGCCTCCAGGTACTATCTAGGTATCAATTTCTATGAGATACTTGATATGACGATCCTTGCGGGCCGGATTATTTGACTGCGGACCGCGGTCTTGACGTGCGCGCTGCGGTCCTAGCGCGGGCCGGAGAATTCGGCCCGCATGCAACTCTGGTGTTGCTTCCTTCTTCAGCCATCACAGGCCAAAATATAAAAGCAAAAAGTGGAGCGAGGCTTTGTGATCTAACTTCTTGAACATCCTGTTGCCCTCACTCGCTTTTAATATGTAAAGTTTGTTTCAGTCTGAGTTTCCGGTCTTTGCTCAAAGTAGTTTCAGCTGGCAGGCATAAAATAATTTCTGTTTCAGTTTCAGTTTCAAGTCGCCTGCCAAAACAGTTTCAGTTTAAGTTTCAGTGTATTAAACAGCAGCCTGTGCGTGCAGCATGTAAAGTAGTATCAGTTTGAGTGCCTGAAACATCACTAGGCAATAGACTAGGTAGCTTTTCTTACATCAAACCTTTAGTTAAGTTCATAACTCCCCTAATTTGTCAAGCTTTAAATTTAAATAAAATTAATATTAAATGTGCAGGCATTAAGGCATTAATAAAATGTGCAATTAGATTGCATAAATTGAATTGATTAGAAAGGAAATTGATAGGACTAAATCGATTGAGTATAAATAATTCAAAATTCTCCGTAAGATTTGGCAGTAATTTTGACTAAACTGATTTCCTCAAAAATGGCCGTTTTTTGACCCCCAAAATCGTTTTTGGCTTATGCTGATTTGACCACACTAGAGATATATAGTTCAAAGGTTGTGTTGATTTAAATTAAAAAATAAAATAATATAAAATTTAAGTCTCATCTCCTTCGGTTATTGAGAAAATTCACCTTAGCCTTGCCTATGCACGCCTCGGGTAATTTGATATGCAAATATTCAGCGTCATACCGTGGACCCAGTGCAAAATTTGGTATGGCACTACCCGTCATCACGAAAGCGAGCGACTGGTGTGTGGCACTAAGGAAAAAATTCACCTCAAAGCAGAGATCTGCTGTGTGGAAATGGAAAATGAACCCCGGGGGTCGGGGGGTCGGCGACCCCTCCATTTGGGGGAGTGACACCCCTAACAAACCTATGCTACTTTTATTTCAGTGTTGCAAAACACTAATTGGAAGTCTGTTTGGGATGAGTTATTTCTGGCTCTGAGTTCCAGGAAGATCACACACATACTATACCGCTTTCGACATCTAAAATGCTCAAAGTGGACCAAAAATTGATACACTCGTCACTCAGTACGCACGATTGTCTAAATTTATTGCAATTTGCTGCAAGAAAAAACTAAAATGGGACTAAAACCCAGGACGATGAAATTCAGAAGTCCGCTTGAACCATAGGTATAATTAGGGGGGGGGTAACCCCCCCAGCCATTTTTTACAAACCCCCCAAAAAGTTTTGGGGCCCCCCCCCCCCCCCCCCCACCTGGGGGGGGGGGGGCAGTCGCGCCGAAGGCGGGTCGTGGGGGGTCTTAGGGGGGTTTGGGGGTGTAAATTATTATTTAGATTTATCCGTTGTCCTCAATCCATCGTCCATGTCATTAGCACCAAGAGTCTATAATACCAAGAGTGAGAAGCTTGGCCCTTCCTAATGGAAATGGCCTGCGAGATGCTCGGCACATTAAGGCAGAAATCTCGGGGGGGTACCACTTACCATTGTTCAGCATGTGTTTATATGCGTTTGAACTAAAACGTACCTGATTGGTTAATCGCCTACCTTATGTCAAATTCACCTGTATAAGCAGACCCCCCCGATATCTCGGGGGGGGTCCCGCTTAGCGTTGTTAAGCGTGTGTTTATATGCAGTCGAACTGAAAAGCACTGATGAGGATTGCGGTAGCTGAGGCTTTTCAGTTTGACTGCATATATACACACGCTTAACAACGCTAAGCGGGACCCCCCCCCCCCGAGATCTCGGGGGGGGGTCCGCTTATACACGTCAATTTGACATAAGGTAGGCGATTAGCCAATCAGATGCGTTTTAGTTCAAACGCATATAAGCACATGCTGAACAATGGTAAGTGGTACCCCCCCAAGATTTCGGCCTTAATGTGCCGAGCATCTCGCAGGCCATGTCCATTAGGAAGGGCCAAGCTTCCCACTCTTGGTATTATAGACTCTTGTTAGCACTAATAACTGTCTCTAAACTTGTTGAGTTTCTCGAAACTTGTTGAAAGTCTCGAAAGTTGACAAAGTCTCGAAAGTTTTGGATGTCTCGGAAGTTTGCAATGTCTCGAAATACTTGTAGTGTTTCTTGAAAGTTGGGAGTATTTCTAGAAAGTTTGATATGTTTCTAGAAAGTTTGAAATGTTTCTAGAAAGTTAAAAAATTTTCTAGAAAGTGTGAAATTTGTCAACATATTTCGAGACAATTTTCAAATATTTCTAGAAAGTTTTCAGATATTTCGAGACAATTTTGATTTTCAATTTTACAACTTTCGAGACATTTGGAGACAACTTTCGAGACGTTTTTCCTCAACTTTCCGGAAACCCTCTGCACTTGCTGTGGAGTTAAAGCTGACATACCCATTATTCTTAGCTTACTTACTTAGTTACTTCTAGCCAAGTTTAGAAACTAGCGTTATGTCAACCTCCACGACAGAGATGGCTAGCGCTCCTAAAATGTTTTGAAGCCTTACAGATTTTTGGTCCTTTTGTGCGCAGGACTTAACAGCAACGAGCCCAGTGAGCGTTTAGTCAGATCACTACTTCCCGCATCAGCCAGCATAATTGCCAGCACAGCCGTAAATGCCATTGTTCCAATCGTTATCCAGTGAAGACTGTTGTCGAAGTTTGTCCAGCATCTAAAAATGAATTGTTGAAGGTAGGCAGTCATAAGCATTGACATAATTCCTAGAATACCTTACTAGAATGGGAACTATTATCGGAACTTTTAACGAATGATTTGACGAAAGATTCGTTCAAAATTTTATGTATTCAAGTGATTGAATATGGCTTTGAATCTACAAACAGACTGCACCATTGCTATTTTAGGACACTGACAATTGCTTGTTTTGTTCGTGAGGTGTTAGTTTATAAGCCAAATGCTACGTTCCCTGAAGGTTCTTGATCTTTTTCCAACAGAACATTTAAAACTGCTTAACAATGTAAATAAGATGGTTTCGTACACCGAAATTACCAATCCGAATTTCAAAGGGCCTATTTCTTTAAAGATTAAAAAGGTCGGATTAAACGGATTAAAAATCAGCCGGATTAAAATTTTAATTTATATTTCTTTAATGCAGGATTAAACGGATTAAACGGATTAAAATTAACTCGTTTAATCCGACCATTTTTAATCCGCGGATTAAACGAGTTGATTTTAATCCATTTAATCCGCCATTACAGAAACAGCTATTAAAAATTTTAATCCGCCAACTTTTAATCCGTTTAATCCGCGTAGCTGCACGAGGATTAAAAGTTAGTTGAAAATGCAGGCGGAGGATTAAACGGATTAAAATTAATCTTTAAAGAAACAGCGATTAAGCAAGTCGGATTAAACTTAACTCGTTGAGTTTTTAATCCGAAGTGTGAATAAAGAAACAGGATTAGATTAAAATTTTAATCCTAGGTGCATTAAAGAAATAGGATTAAATTTAATCCGTTTAACTCGTTTAACTCGCTGGATTAAATTTTAATCCGTTTAATCCGAGGTGCTATTTCTTTAATGCGGATTAATTTTAATCTAATCCGTTTAATCTTTAAAGAAATAGGGCCTTAGAGTTCGAAAAATTTGCGAACTATTTGAATATTCCGTTTAAGATTGTGAATCCAATATTCAAATACCAATTTTACTGTTCGTGACCGTTCATGAGCTTTTCAAGCTACAACATTCTACTAACGATAATTCAAAAGCACTCGTCCGTTCTTCTACAAGAGGTTTCACATAGAAAACCTTGAAATGAAATTTTGTATGCGATACGTCGTTATACGTTGACTATCTTAGGTCGTTGATCAAAAAGGTGCATCTGCAGAATTGTAACGCATCACATCACAACAGCAATATTTAAGGTGGCGATTCCTTTTGGGCACATATTATTGGTTGACGGCTCAAATCAATATGCAATTTAATGAAACTTTCCATAATAAGTTCTTTTAGCATTCTAACACCCTCCGCGTAATCCCGCTTCAAACATTCGACGTCTCCGTTCCGGGTGGTTTTTGTCAATCTTTGACAGTTAGGCAGTTGCTGTACAGCTATGACTATATTCATTGAAAGATCTTGTTGAGCTCTATGTTCGCTTTTTGAAGCACATTTCTAGCTTTTTTCTATTGTGAGGTATAGCTGATTTTCAAATTTTGGCGTTGAAAGCTTGTCATTTTCGCAGACATCTCAGTAATGCAGAAATTTCTTGTGATACGCAAGCCGTAAAATTAAACTAAGGATGTCAATTTGAAGGTCTCGTCGAGGCTGATTATTCATGGCATTGTAATCTCCTAAATGCTATCCCTTACGTTGCTATCATAAAAAATGTAGTTTTTGCAAAGACATGACCAAATCTTTTCCAGCGATTGTGGAGCATTTACTGTGCAAGCTAGAGGGTTGCCACTTACTAGACGTGTTTTACACTAAAATACCCAGGGACCCTTTTTTAGTTGCCCAGATTGCTGCATTCTAGCTAAAGTGGTCGCTAGCCAAAGTTGGGAAAAGTAGGCAAAATCCAGGTTGCACATACATTTCAGTTAATTTGTTTATAACGAAGAGCAGTTTAATAATAATTAAAAAAGGGTACCCAGCTATTTGATAGTGGAATTGAATGACGTTGAATTACTTGAATTACTTTAGTCTGCAAAAAATCTGGAAAATTAAATTACTTCGAAAATGCAGAAAAATAATTTTTGAGATGTAAAATTAGGTTCGCTGTATTCATTAGAAAAACAAAATGTTAAGCTCGAATTGAATTGAATTAATTGAATTACTTTAGTCTGCAAAAAATCTGGAAAATTAAATTACTTCGAAAATGCAGAAAAATAATTTTTGAGATGTAAAATTAGGTTCGCTGTATTCACTAGAAAAACAAAATGTTAAGCTCCATTTCGATATAAAAATGACTACTTAACTGCAGGAATGAATTAGTGATAATGCTTCAAAGTTGATGTCTCCAAAAGGAATCACCACCTTAAGACATCTTGACAATGAGTCGATGACACTCGGAAGCATTCTGAATGGATTACGTAAATGAAGTCGTAAAAGTATGTCCGTAAAAGTCTTTCGAAAATGAAGAAGGCAAGTCATCAATATTAACAGCATAAATGGCTACCACTAGTATGGGGCTAACTAAAGTAGAGAGCACATAAAGTATAAATATTAGCATAAATTGCGACCACTGCAACCATACATTAACATAGGGTCGGGTGCTGGAGGGCAAGCCCCAAAACATTTTAAGCGGGCTTGCACCTTGAACGAAAATAAGTTTGTAAAATTTTTCGAAAAATTAACCGACACGGCGGCTTCTTTGAAGTTTGTTTAAATTAGCTTATCTTGCGTATGCATGAAGATCCAAAGCTGCAATTTTCACGTAGTTGGGTATAATGATGAGACGCAAAATGTAGCGCACTGGCTTGACTTGATTCAGCTCACAGCTTTCTCAAGCCTGGATTAAACCCTCGAAAAGTGTTCAAACTACATATTTTTGGTGTTTAAAGAGGAATAACTTTCGCAGACAACATTTTTGAGCGATGACATAATCATAACTTTCACTCAGCGTGATGAGAGCTTTCAAATGAGCTCAAGCCTGTAGCGATCGGAGCAACTTTTATTTTTCGGGATATGGGCCCGCTGGAACAACGTGCCGCTCCAAATTCACTTAATTTATACATATATATATATATATATATATATATATATATATATATATATATATATATATATATATATATATATTCGTGTTCTCCTGAACGAGACCTTTAATTTGATACCAAACTCGACTACTTTTCGCTCATTATGTCTTTTCCTACCGTTTCTAAAATTTATGAAATTTTAAATTTTTGAAATCTCTGATGTCTGAGCTTTCAGAAAATATGTACATTGCCATAGCTAACTTGAATAATAAACTCTCCACAAAATTCACTCTTTTGTTCCAGCTTAAGTTTGCTAGACTATAGGTACTCATTTGTGGGAGGGATCACTGGGGTCTAATTTGTGTAGGGGGTCAGGCGTTATCGTGCAGATGATGTCCCCGGCCTTAATAACTAAGATTGTGACGCTTGTCACACTCTTAGTTATTATGTACTCTTGTTACTAGCCAGTCAAGAACGGCGTACTTTCACGGAATTCGTTCAAATTGGATTCCTGTCAAAAATGCACAGGTTTTAAAAGGTCTGAAACATCAAATACAAGCAGGGCGATAAGTGCATTGGGATGGTTTGTTTTACGCCAAAATAGAACAAACTTTTGATATCCAAAAATAGTGGATTTTATTGCAGTTGATAATTGGGAAGCCCAAGGTATTTTTGCGATGCTTCTTGCATGAAATGTACTTAAAATGTTTGTTGGAGCAACAATTCATTTAGCGACACCAGGATTTTATCATAGCGTTTTTTGTGAACTCAGTCATTAACTCAGTTGTGAAGTTTCACTTAGTTCACATTATGAATGCTGAAACAACAGTTTTGCAGGTTCACAGGTCTCCTTTGTTTGCAATGCAAATCCAAAAATATTCAGTGGTTTTACAACAACAACTCGTACCTAGCGCGATAAGCAATGAATTGATCTTCGAAATTATACTATCTGTAGAAATAACATTCGTAACAACGGTGAAGATGTGGTATGCTTCCAGTACGTAGAAGAAAGAAACGCTGAGACAAATGTAATTTAACACTACGTTGATTATTCCACAGATGAGCTAAAACGAACACGCTTGCTATAAACAGAAGAAACCGAATTCTAACAAGCAAGATTTATGCAAAAGGTTATGTGTCCGCTGACGGTCCTTTTCAGTAATTGTAAACCTGCTGCGCAGCTAATTATGTTACAACGGAGTTTTGACTTGCTCGCTACAAAAAGAAACGTGCAAAACATTGTCTGAACGGTTTGAATAAAGTTAGAAGAATTTAGCTTTATACCGCAAGTAAAGGTTAAACAATTCAGCACCATACCTGAACGGGAGGTCAAATTTCACTGACCCTTGTGGAAGCAAATTTGGGTACCCCTTGTGAGAGCGATTTTTCTTAGGGGTACTTTTTAAAGCGATTTTTAAGCGATTTTTGCCATTTTTTAACAAAAAACAGCGATTTTTTTAGCCAAAACGCGTTTTTTGGACGTTTTTTACCTAAAAATAGTAATTTTAAGTGAAAAATTCCGGCGAAGCCGGAAAATTTTTAAAATTTTAGTCGTAAAACCTAATGTTTGGGCAATTTTCTGACCCCTTGTGGCCAATTTTCTTACCCCTTGTGGGAGCAATTTCGCGACCCCCTGTGGGCGACTTCGCCGAGGGGGTGGGAAATTTCCCCCCCTTGTCCACCTGTGTTCAGCACTACATATTAGCATTTTACGTTCCCATAAGTTTCATGCATTTGACAAAATTTTTGCTGAGCTGTCAGTGATGACAGTTTAACTTTAACGATGAGTCATCAATTAGAATAGACAATGCACAGAGGTTTCCGATTTTGGAATTGCCATCAATACATGGACATACATGTATACGTAATATCTACATGAATCAGAAACGGAAATTTTTAGGAATGGCAAACAAGTTTCCACATACAAGCCATGCTAACCCTATCTTTCACCATTGTTTACACGCATTTACGGTGAAGAATATCTTTATCAAGCTAAAATGCGTGTGAAGGCGCGAGGCTTAGCAAACATAAGAGACCTGCTGCGCTGAGGCGCAGCAGGAAAAAAAACACAAATATTTATATTCAAACAATATAATTTTCCTACTCAAAACCAGTTTGGTATTGTACGTGTAATGAATTGAACAAGATGGTTATACTAGATTATTAAGATAATGATTTTCTGACTCCATTGTTTCGTAAAATTGATACCAAGTACTAGTACTAATTGCAAATTAAATGAAACGATTTCTTCATATAAACTGCAGTCAGGAAAATCTCTTTCTACTTCCAGATATGTAAATGCTTACACAAATATTTTGAAGGAGCTTACGATAACAAAATAACAGTTTATAACAGCTCAGGTTATACTGTTTCACGAAGTGTCATGGCAGCCAGCTGACAATCCATTGTGAAACGTAATTATTCAAACATAATTCTACTAAAACTCAATTTATTTCCATACACAACAGTATTTTTACGTAAGAAGATATTTCTTCTGTTAAATTACTGCATGGAAAACTTTATCAAACCTTTGTGAATTAAAAAGGTATCCTTTTACTTTGGGCCATTTATTTTCTGCAGCAGCAAACTAAATCATGATGTGACCTATCAGCAAGCTTAAGTCCTCCAACATATGCAGCATTCCCTCATATGAAAAATTTCTGCAAATATTTAACCCAAGCAGCTATTGTAGTTACGGATATTGATTCTGTTTAAACATAAATATTTTCGTCAGAAATTTTCGTTCTACTAGAAGTGAACGGCGCAGAGTGTCCTAGAACCTTAGTGGAAGTTATATTTTGGAAGTATTAAAGTGTAAGATGGTACGAAAAAGCCCTTGCTCGCATTAAGTAGTGTGTGCACGGTACCATACTCAGAATATAGTGCACGTATTATAACACTCTAAGATTACGTAAACGAGTTAATCCTGAAAACCCAAATTGATTGCAAAGCCACTATGATCATGATTGGTTTTACCAGACAATTTCCGTCGAACACTCACCAATTTACTACTGACGTCAGTGCACATCAGTTTATTGCAAATATGTTATCCGACCAACTCTTTACACAAAATTCCGAAACAGATAACATAACACTAAATCAACCTGAATGCTTCACCTGGAGACAGCAAGACCTAAAACTGTTATCGTCAAAATAAGAGATAACCAACTACAGCCCAGTGCTTGTTGTACTTCCGCAGTGGTTTTCTTCCAACCTGTTAGGGGTTGCCGCCTTGAGATGCTAGATGCCTGCATTAAATAAAAAGGATACTTTAAATTCGAGGAAAACTAATGAATACTTTCATATCTTGACGAGAACAATGTATGCCAATTAGTACCAGCCTTAATTGCTGGTTTGGACACAACACAAATTTGCTAACCCGATAAAAATCATGTGTATTTGTAAGGTTCTTATGGTTTGAGAACAAGTCTTGTGGATTGAAATAAAAGCCAAAAACGTTTAATCTGCATCATAAATTCATAGAAGTAACATGTTTGATTTCATTTAAGGTGGCGCATGCATTACCGGGACTATTACTGATGTTAAATTTGGAAAGATTCTATTTTAAAGAAATGTTCAGTGAACCTACTTTAGTAACCATTTTGGCAGCTGAGTGTCATGATAGAATAACTACCATTATGGCTTAAACAATCGAATTTTTATTTAGGTGGTGAATCCTTTTTGGAAGCATCAACTTTGAACATATTTATTACTCATTTTGTACTTGCAGTCAAGATGCCGTTGTGAAATATTTGTTGAAAATGCCATTGCCTTGCCATCTTGTTTGCTGCCATGTTTTGCCAGCATGACTCGATTCGGTGCTGCTTTATATAATGTGCTTTATTACCAGTGTGCTTTATTATTTGAATCTACCTTTTGAATGGCATTGTTTATAGTCTATTTTGTCCTGTTAGTCTGTATAGTAGATATCAATCATTAGTTTACTTTCGTCTGAGGTTTGGGAAAATTTTTATTTTGATTACAGTTTGGCCTGTGTACATATTGTCCGGTGCCGCTTTGCGGGTATATCTGTTGCTTGCGTGTGTTGTATGTTGTATGTTGTCATTTGTCTTGTATGTCTTTGTTTTTTGCTTTATCGGGACAGGACGGACAGGCACCGGTAGTGGGCGTGTTGTGGTGCCTTGTTCCATTGTTCAGTCCTCTGGGGAGGTTCTCCAGTGTAGTTTTACGGTGTGTTTCAAAATTCTAACACGCGTTTTATCGAACTAGTACCTACGATTTGTTGTTTAACCTAAATTTTATCCTACTGGTCTGCGTACCATGGCGTAGGCGCGCGGGCCAAAGTGGGGGTAATTTGTGAAATATTCATTGAAAACGACGATATTTTTGGAAGAAGTTTCATCAATGATAAAACTACTTGGAACTTAGTTACTTCGGTAGTTTACAAAGATGGAGTCACTTGTTTGAAAGCTAGAGTTGGGTAGTCTTGGTTGAAGCTTAAGCTAGTTGGTTGGGTCGTGGATTTTACTTGTGTCAACGGCAGCTGAGACTATTTTTGTGGTTTTGTACAATTTTTGGTTGTTTGAGTACTTGATTTTGAAAATATTTCATGAAAATGTTGTTCAGTAATTTCATGTAAAATCAAGACAAGTATCGTGTTTATTTCGCTGGTTTTAACTAGGTTTTTATGAATAGGCATCGAGGAGGAGCTGTAGGCATACACTACCGATTGTGAACCTGCAGAAAATTAGTCCAGTCCCTTTTCATTATCAGTACAGGCGACACATACATTTTTTACAATCGTTTTCTGAGATCAAAATGTAGTTTAACATTTTCTCGTTTTAATGAACACAATGAAACTAATTTCCGCTTTTCCAATGAATATTTACAGCATTTCAAAAGAAGTGTAAATTTCCAGTTTTTAAGACTGAAGTACATTTTTGGGTGAGACATCTGTTACATCATTCGATACTTCTATCAAATGCTGGGGACCCTCTTTATATTTATTGCGAAATCCCTTTCGTTATCGGGAAATTAGCTAAAATGTATCCGTAACCTAGATCTTGCCTACTTTTCTCAACTTTGGCAAGCGACCACTCTAGCTATAAATCAGCAATCGGGACCAACAAAAAAGGTCCCTGGGTATTTTTGAGCAGAACACATTTGCTAAGTGGCTACCCTCTACCTTGCATACTAGATGTTCCACGATCGCTGTAAAGATCTTGTTTTCGCAAAAACTACATTTCTATGATAGCGCCCAATTGGATGACCTTCAAATTGACACCTTTAGTTAAATGTTCGGGCTTTCGTAGCTCATGTTATGATGGATTACCTGCCTTTTGCAAAACGTACAAGTAATCGATGCCAAAATAAGAAAATTAGCTATATCTCACGATAGGGAAAAGCTTGAAAAATGCTTCTGGAAGCAAGCATGTGGATCAAAATGACATCCTTCGAACGAGTGTAATACGTGAGGTCAGGGGTTGAACCACAGCACCACCACAAATTAAATGACGACTGGCGCAATGTAACAC
>JASAND010025071.1:0-66488 GCA_030248195.1 Trissonchulus latispiculum
TATTAATGAATGATTTATGATTGCAAATAAAACAAACTTTGCGGTAGTTCTAGTACACCCCGCCGCAATCGCAGTAAAAATTGAGCGCAATCCCTTCCTCTTTTTTGCAAAAGTAGTACTTATCAGGCGACAAATGGAACTGCCATATCGCAAAAAATAAATAAGTGAAAGCCATTCACTCTACATAACGTATAAAAATGCGGGATTTGAACCAACATGTATTGTTTCGTTTACAAGCGCTCTGTAAATTGCCTACCTCAAGAGCAAACTGGTTGCGCTTGTGCTAAAGCTTGGTTCACACTGCCGAAGTTTTAAGTTTTAAGGATTTAAGTTTTAACGTTTTTAGTTTTAAGAAATTTAGTTTAGCAAGAATTGATTCACACTGGGTTGCCGGTTTTAAGTTTTAACAGGGTAGGATTGCTCTAGCTGT
The DNA here is from genome assembly GCA_030248195.1 of Trissonchulus latispiculum. Lineage (NCBI taxonomy): Eukaryota > Metazoa > Nematoda > Enoplea > Enoplida > Ironidae > Trissonchulus > Trissonchulus latispiculum. The sequence continues at coordinate 431 of JASAND010025071.1, forward strand.
CAATCAAAACGCTATGTTGTGCACTAAAATACTTAAAACCAGTTTTAAGACTTGAACAATTTTTAAGTCCAGTCTTAAGTTTTAAGGAGCTCTTAAAACTTAAAACTCAGTGAGAACACCGTCGCTTACAACTTTAAAACTGAGTTTTAAGGCGTCAGTGTGAACCAGCCTTAAGAGCTGTCCAGGTTCGTGTGCATTCATTAGCGAGAATTGCTTTAGTGAGAATTGCTTTAGTGAGAAAATGCGCGTTCGTTATTTTAAAAGTTGGCTTAAGTGAGAAAGTCCAAAATTCAAATTTTGCTTTAGAGAGAAATTGCTTTAGAGAGAATTGCTTCAGCGAGAATTGTTAAGAGAATTTGCTAAGCATCATAAAGTCAGAAGTCTTATGGTTGTCGAGTTGGAAACGTTAAAACATTGGAAATGCGAAAAGGTGTCGCTTTTTCACGTGCGCCGGAGAAGTCTCACCAATGGCTTATATGTAAATTTTTGCCATATTTCCGGATCGCGATATTTAGGAATCGGAATTTTGATTCGACTTTATAAATTTTTGATGTATTAAACTTTGTTACCAAATTCAACAGACAGCAAATTTTAATAGTCAAAGTTTAATTGAAGAATTTTAAAGAACTCAATCAAAATTTTGGTTACATATTATCAGAGTCCGGAAACATGGCGAAAGTATGATATAAATGATATGCGTACTCTTTGCATTTCCTAATTTGTAACGCATACAACCTCAATTTAGAGGTAAAATTACTCAACAACCATAAAACTTCCACTTTCATTTCGTCTACTCGTTAGTATTTAACTCGTTTCATTGGGACCGTTTGGACCATAAAACATATAAAAATCAGCGAGTTCGGAGAAACTAGAAAAAATTACCAAAATTGGAACCCCTGGTCCTAATAATATGTTAACAGCAACATACCTCATAACTCAAGAACTATTGGGTGATAGTGTTCGCAGTCTCTTATGTTTAGGACAATTCTAAATGCGTTTTTAGCTTCCGTGCTGAATAGGGCACTGCTCTGTTAAAGTCTTGTTAAAAGTCTGACATGTGTTATTCATTGGTGTTTTTCTCAGAATAGTCTTTGTTTTTCGCACTCTAATGAGTATCAGCGACAGGGATCTAATTGCGGACTTGGAGTATGCGGATGACATTGCAGTGATGGCGGCCAATCAGGAAGATATGCAGCGACTTATCAACAACGTCATCGTGCATAGTGAGCCCATGGGACTTAAATTGAACGCGGCGAAGTGCAAGTACATATCTTCGGCAGCTCACACTCGTGATCTGATGGTAGACCAGCACCCCATCGACAAAGTTGAAGCCTTTCCCTACCTCGGAAGCCTGATTTCTGTAGATGGAGCTCCCTCTGCTGAAATCGACTGTAGAATTGGGAAAGCGCTAAATGTATTTAACCAGCTTAATAAACATCTATGGCGCCGTCGTGAAATCTCTGTACGAACGAAGATGCGCATTTTCAACAGCATGGTAATGTCGGTACTGCTGTATGGCCTCGAAACAACGCCTTTGCGGAGAGCAGACATCGGCAAGCTCGAAACTTTTCAGAACAGCTGCCTTCGCCGAATACTCGGACTCAGACGGGCAGACCGGATTAGCAATGCCGAACTGACACAGCGGGCCGGGCACACCAGCACCATGGAATCACATCTGCGGAAGAAAAGACTGCAGTGGCTCGGTCACGTTGCTCGAATGGATCACAGACGCCTCCCTAAATTATCCTTTTTCTCCCTCCCTCCATCGACCTGGCGGAAAAGACGGGGCCGACCGCTACAAACATGGGAGGAAAATGTCTACGATGACCTGAAGAGCTCAATGGCACTGTACACCCTTGGCAACTTTAACTGGAAGGACACAGTTAAAACACTCGCGGCGGACCGAATTCAGTGGAAGGAGATCACTTCTGATGCTATCGCTAACCGAAGGCCACCGATGTCTTCGTGGCGAAGATGATGGTGAACAAGACGAAGACAAGAATGAGGATACAAACTGTGATCCTTCTAGAGATGAAAGCCAACAAAAATTTATTTAGTTATTTATTGTTGCTGTTTTAAATTTATTATTTATTTATTTAGTAAAATTTTTATGAAAATTGGGAAACGCCAAGGCTCTCAGTTAGTTTAACAATTTTATTCTAACTTTGCAGACATTGGATATAGCTAAACACTTTCTTTAAGGTTTGCTTCAGAAGAACTAAAATTTATTTTATTTTAAGTGCGTTTTCCAATATAATGTGTGAAGTGAAAACAGTAAAACACAAAATAAGACGTGGCTAAATGTATTATTTTAAGCGTAAAGTTTTAACTAACAATATTTAAAAATTAAAGTTTTGCTTCCTGTAAAGAAACGTCGCGCCTCTACTAATTTAAGACTTATCTGTGAAAGCAGTTTTCATTTATTTATCATTTATATACTTCAATAATTACTTAGTTTATTAATGAACATTGTATTCTATGCACATTGTATTCCATCAGATAGTGTGTACACGTGTCTGCTAGTTTAAATCTAATCCAAAACAAAGTTTGAATCTTAATCTTCATAGATTTCATAAGCGGAAGCTTTTCTCACTAAAGCAATTCTCTCTAAAGCAGTTTCTCACTAAAGCAAAACCACAAATTTGAGTTTTCTCGCTGAAGCAATTCTCACTAAAGCAATTCTCACTGAAGCAATTCTCGCTAAAGCAATTCTCGCTAATGAATGTAAACCTCCAGGTTCTGTTGGGTAATGATAAAGTGATAAAACCCGATTCTCTGATGCTGCATAAAAGCATCAAGTCACCAACGTGCGAAAACTTTGGTATCATGTCATTGGGACGTTTTGACTCATACAATGTGTAATTTTTTACATGTTGTAACTTTTGACCGCGCTGTAATGCAGCGCAATAGAGTCGCTAGTAGAGGCCTGCATTACGGCCCGCGGCCCGGCCCGGCCCGCGGGGCCGACGGCCAAAGTTTACTGGCCGGGCCGCGAGCCGAGTTTCTGGCCTTCTCCCTTTTTTTGCAAGATTTTACTAAAGAATAATAACTCGCATTTCCGTTTCATAAGTGTTACCGCGTATTTTGTTAAAATTAAACAGTCAACTGAATTGTTAAATAAATGCTGGGTATCCTTCAAATTTTAACGTTACCTATTTATAATCAGTATATATGTTTATGCTCATTTCCTAATTTGTGAAAAGGTACTAAAAATTTATAGTTTCAGATGTTGTTCTGGGCTGTTCAACTCTGGGCTTCAAAACATTCGGAGCAAGAACTTTATACTGTTAAAATTCGGAAAAAGCCATTTAAACTGTTAATTGCAAACGTTGGTGCTCAAAATTAATGTCAACTTCCTCAATTCATTGACACAATTTTTGAGATTACAACATAGAAATTTCAAACTGAATTTCAATAATAAATTTGCAAATTTATCGAAATTTCGCACTTTCTGAAAAAAATGAAAAATTGTGAGGGCCGGGCCGGGCGGGCCGAAAACTTTGACGGGCCGGGCCGAGCGGGCCGAAAACTTTGACGGGCCGGGCCGAGCGGGCCGAAACCTTTCACGGGGCGGGCCGGGCGGGCCAAGAAAAATTCGGCCCGTGCAGGTCTCTAGTCGCTAGGTTTTTCTGATTTGTAACGGGTCTTCAAAGAAAGATCTGAATGCGTGCGTGCGTAAGAACTTGAAGATGTTAAAATTTATCGAATTCTCAAAAGCAGAAGTGAAAAACAAGACAAGGACCACTTCATGCAAATGAGAACTCTTTCAACCTGATAATATTGGCACCAATCCGTTGGTTAATTTTTAAGAAATCGATGTTTGAAACAAAATGGCAGCTACTTTTGCCAAAATGGATTTTTTTAATAAATCTCCTCTTTGAAGCAACAAAATCCAACAATAAAGGCAGATAAACTTGTGAACTATTCAGTGCAAATATCCCAACTTTGTTTTGAAGAGATGATAGCAAGAGTACATAAATAAGACTATGCCACTAGGCACGCTCTCAGTTATCAGAGCAAAAATTATGCTCTGCTCGCTAACGGCTGACTGGCCGCAAATCAGAGCATAGTGCCTAGTGACCCCCCCCTCGCAAATTAGCACCTGGTCGAAATGGAGGTACGCTCACTCGCTGTATGCTTGTGTGTTAAAGTTTGTGTACGTGCGCAAATTTTGTGCCTGCTTGGAACATTAAATCACAAGCATAGCACGAATAGCTTTGAAGTCATGGTTCTAATTTGCTGAGAGGGGGGTGGGGTCAGCCGTTAGCGAGGAGAGCATTCTTGCTCTGATAGAGCATGCCTAGTGGCACAGTCTATGTTATGTACTCTTGATGATAGTAACCTAGTACAAGCGACTTCCTAAATTCGGAGCAAGATTTGGAACTCGATATTGTTTCTGTTTTAGACAGGAAACACAGACAAAGCTGATCATTTTTTCTCGCTACCTGTCGACACAACGACTATACTACATTAAATTGGCTTTTGGCTAAGCCTAAAATATGCTCAAAACGTAACGCTGGAAGTTTGTAATTTTTAACAGAGAGAGAGAGGTAAGCACCTACCGTAAGTATTCTAACAGCCTCCGTCAGCAAAACAGGCGCATAATAATCCCGGAATATGGTTCGCAAAATTCCGTCCGATTTTTCCTGGGAATTGTCCAGCTGGATACAGCAACAGAGCTCTGGTCGACCGGCCTAAAACAGAAAGAATGTCGTACAAAAACGACACTACATAAAATATGTATTATATAGAACATCAAATAAAAATCAAAATTAACCACCAGTTAAAATTTAAAATTAAAATTAAAAATTCCCTAGATATCCGAAAGGAAAGCTAGACGGACCTCTTCTCGACGCACATCCAGCACAAAGAGCGGCAGAAAACAGGTGACCTGCAGAAAGAGGTCAAAAAAGATGGCCAGCCCGGCGTAGAGGGCAAAGGTTCGCACTGCCGGCATATCAGAAAGGGCAGCTGAAAGAGAACAATAGTCGAAGATAAAGAAAGAAATCTATTATATCAGAAAGTTACAATAAAGTTATCCATACTGTTGTTGTCGTTAACGTTGTATAACGCATTATTAATTCAGTGTCACTTCAGTTTGGATACGAACTCCTTCTAGCTTCGTGCGACTGTAGCCTCGGTAGCTCAGTTGGCAGAGCGTCGGAGCCTTTATCCGAAAATCGTGGGTTCGAGTCCCACCCGAGGCCCGTATTTTTCGGGTCTCAGGTGCTGAAGTGACCACTTAATTTCTTACACTACTCAGCCAAGAGGCTATATGAGGGCGCTAATCTTTGTCTACCCATTGAGATAAATCCATCCATTTATCCACACAGGTACATTCTATCGTTTCGAGTACGACTATTTCCGACTACTGATGTCACGCTATCACTAGCGGAAGTTCAGGCAACATTTTCACAACTAAAACTTGGTGATTTAAATCTCTTATAGAAAATCAAGAAGAAGCACAGATTCTAGAACCCTGTTAAAAAGATTGACACAAAAGGCAACACAAAGCAACAAAGTATGTACCCAAAAAGAAGCAGGTAATTTCTGAGGTACTGGTTAGCAGCATACTAGGTATGACCTCTCCAGCAATATGGCTGACACGATCTTCTAGAGTTGACTTTTTCAGATTATGATCCATGCGCTGAAACAACGATCAAAAACGCACGTATGTACAATAACAATAGCAAAGAAAGTATCTTACAAGGCAGAATAATATTAACCTAGTTCGTTACCATTTCTTAAAAGATGATACCACATGATTATGATAAAACGAGGAAAAACGTTCTTGGCGATTTAGCCAAATCTTGGGCAAGACGACCCTACCAGGAAAAATTTTCATGGACACAACTAATAATTAACGGACAGCAATTTAAATTAACAAAAATATAAAAAAATTAGCACTTCACTGAACTCTCAATCCAAAAATAATTAAAACCAGAGACTTGTGAACCAAAATCCATCGAAATTATTCAAAAACTTTTATATTTTATTAATCAATGAATTTTCACTCTAGTCAATACTACGTACGGCTGAAACCGCTATAATCTATCAGCGGTAAAGTCAGAACACCTTTCACCCTCCCCATTTTGTCCAATTTCGTCACAACTTACGTAATCAAAAAACTGACTTCCACACCAACTTTCTTTCATTCAATTTTTGTCAAACTCCATTAACACAAATTTGTCTCTATAAACCTGATAGGCCTGGACAAAGATGAAAATGTTGTCCACACCGACAGCCAGAACCAGAAAGGGGATGACTTCCATGATGATGAGGGTGGTGGGAACGCCGCAGTAGGCGTAGAGGCCGATGGAGCTCGTCACGGACAGAAGGACGATCACCACACCACAGACGCCCAGGATAATCTTGGAGCCAACCTAAACAAAGCAAGCAAAAAGGTCAGTAGCAAAAAACCAAGTTAAAATAGGGAGGAAAACACCAGAGCAAACGTTTTTAGAGAGTTTTCAAACTACAGTCCATTTTAACACTTTGCACAAGTATCTCTTCACACACACAGGCATAAATATGACCGTAGCGTCTATTTGTTTTCTCCCGGTTCGGACTAAGGCTCTGGCTGTGCGACTGCGGGGAAGACGCATTTCATTCTTTCTTTATGATTAATGCCTTGTATCCTCAGTGGATCCGCCTGCCAGCCCGCGTTTACTTCGTTTTCATGTTGTAACAGCTTACAATGAGTATATAGTTCAAGCTTACTTACAAACAGACGCAACGGATTCAGTGAGAGCTGATATGAGCCCAGAAAGAGGGCAATGTAGGCAAACATGACACAGTAACTGATCACAATGGTGGAGACGTCATTCTGACTTTCCCGCTCAATTTCGTCCTCAACTGATCTCTGAAAAATGAATAAATTTAAAGCAAAAAGCTCTGAAAATATTGGGCATAAGTTAGTAATAACAAGAGTACGTAATAGAATAAGAGTATGAAACTCTTACGCTACTATGTACTAAACATGCTTGATATGCTCGGGTCGCTAACTCGGGACCCCCCCCCCCCGAAAGTTTCGGGGGGGGGGGGGTCCCACTCTACACTAATTACATGCTTTCATATAAGTGTGTGTCTGCTCGCTGATTCGCTAATTAGCTTAGGCTTACGATAGGCATTTTATTAGTAATTTTTAATTAATTAATTATAACTTTAATTAGGTTGATGTAATTAAAAAACTAAAGTCTGACCAAAAAATGTAGGGAGCGAAATTGTTTTGTTTATACTGAACTACCGGTACATTTTTGCTGCAGCAATGTATATATTTTCTGAACCGTCATGGCAAGAACTTTCTTTTGGTTGAAAAAAGTTTTTTTTAAATTAAAATTCATCAAAAGAAGCCGATTTTTTAAGTTTTGAAAGATCAGTAGAAGCCAGGAGCTAGCCGTTCGGTGGAAAATTAGCCCATGCCCCAAACATACTGAATCCCGAATATCAGCTGATTTCGTCAAAAATTGCGATAGTTATTCCATTTTTTCGCTTTTCAAAAACCTTTGATCTTTGCCGCTTTTCCAACTTTGACTGGCTATTACTTGCGACTCACTCAATGCAAAAATTTTTTAATTGGATTTTCAGGACCGCTTACGTGTCCGCTTTTATGTGATATATATGTGGTTTTTCAAAATTTGAAAATAGATTTTTTCGAAAAATACCACTTTTTGACCCAAAATTTCGACAATGCGAATCCAGCAAAAGTTAGTAAACATAATATTATCATAAAGTTTAATCTGAGCTGAATCCAACGATATAACGTTTTCGTGGCTACGACTTATATTACATCCGCAACGAATTTTTAAACAATTTCGCTTTTTAGCCGGTTTTTGGCTAATTTACACTATTTGCGGCAAATCAATGCACAATATAGCACAACTTGTCAGAAATCAGCTGAAATAGGAAATTGTTTAAAAATTCGTTGCTGGGGCAATTTAAGCCGTAGCCACAAAAACTTTATATCGTTGGATTCAGCTCAGATGAAACTTTATGACAATGTTATTTTTACCCACTTTTGCTGGATTCGCAATGTCGAAATTTTGGGTCAAAAAGTGGTATTTTTCGAAAAAATCGATTTTCAAATTTTGAAAAACCACATATATCACATGAAAGCTGACACGTAAGCGGTCCTGAAAATCCAATTGAAAATTTTTTGCATTGAGTGAGTCGCGAGTAATGGCCAGTCAAAGTTGGAAAAGCGGCAAAGATCAAAGGATTTTGAAAATCGAAAAAATTGAATAACTATCGCAATTTTTGACGAAATCAGCTGATATTCGGGATTCATTATGTCTGGGACATGGGCTAATTTTCCACCGAACGGCTAGTTCCTGGTTTCTACTGATCTTTCAAAACTTAAAAAATCGGCTTCTTTTGATGAATTTTAATTTTAAAAAATTTTTTTTTCAACCAAAAGAAAGTTCATGCCATGACGGTTCAGAAAATATATACATTGCTGCAGCAAAAATGTACCGGTAGTTCAGTATAAACAAAACAATTTCGCTCCAGCATGAATTAGTGTAGAGTGGGACCCCCCCCCCCCCCCAAACTTTCGGGGGGGGGGGGTCCCGAGTTAGCGACCCGAGCATATCAAGCATGTTTAGTACATAGTAGCGTAAGAGTTTCATACTCTTATTCTATTATGTACTCTTGGTAATAATGATTATTCACTATCTTTCGTATCCATCAATCTGTTTCTCCGTTGCTCCGCTGGAGCATGAATCGGCCTTAATAATCAAAAATTATCAAATCAAAGCACAAAAGAAAAGAGGGGATGAAGATTTAGCGCAGTATCAATACTAATTTGAATACGAACCAGTAACCGTGTGGTTTGAAATATGTATATACTTACATAAATTACACAATACTTGCAGGCACTTCAGAAGAAACTGTATATAGATAACTAACCTCAGCCTGGTAGCTTATGGTGAACAGCAAATCATTCTTCTCAACATAATCTTTTATAAAATTGAGGTACCTAAAATAAATATATAAATATTGCATTGTCGCTAAAACTAAGCAAGAGGGGAGGGTTGCCCTGGTCCAACATCAACAGTCACGGATTTCGCTCATTTTTACACACAACATAACACATATCTCAGTACCGGGCACAATATTAGAGTTCAAAATCATTGTGCGACTGAACTAATCAGGTTCAGCCCCACAGAATTTGGGGATTCTGATAACGAAGGTAGGTTAAGTTGAGGCACACCGATAGCGAGAATAAATGGCAAATTAATTATGAAATCACTGAGAAATCTTTCAGCTTACGAACGAGTCAAACAAAATCCAGCATCCAGCCGTCTACAATTCATGACTTGATTGCTGACAGTAGTAATTAGAAAACTTGTTTATCTCCTCGTCAAAACTGATCACACACTACCAACTTATGCCATCTTTATGCAAAAATCAGAAAAAACTAGGAAAATTTTTACTCAGTCTCCCAACTTTCAGCTTTTCCGTTAGCGGTGGCATCGGCATGGTTGTTGACCAGAAATGTGATCACCAAAGCCTCAGCATAGAGATAGCTTTCACCTGCAGCAAACGAACAAACAAAATAAGTTGACAATTAAATACTGCCTGTAAACGTACGTATATATATCTTCTCATGCTGTAAAAGAAGTATGTCAAAATTTGAAAAACGTTTTTACCGGTCACCCAAAAGAGTCGAAACTTTAATACGTTTTGAAGGTCCAATTTTTACTACGTTTTTCCAGTTTTCTAGTTAATTTATAGACTCATAAGCTTAAAACAAAGCTTTCAGCAGTTTCTATCTTAACAGCGCTAAAAATGCCACATTCAATATCTTAATCCTCCCTCGTTTTGGAAGTCCCCCCCATCCCCACCCCAGCCCCTTCAACTTTCAAACCCCCCAAAAACAATACCAGCCAGAAGGAACAGTTTTCTTCAAGTAAGTACATACCAGGGAAGCCTCCCAGGATAACATAGGGAAAGTTGGGACCACCATAGTCGGCCAGGCAGGAACGACCCAGAGGCTGAGAGTCGTTGGTCTGCAGGGGATTCTGCAGACAGACGATCAAATGGATCAGATAGTCGTCCGTGATTAGACCAAAAAATTCGTCCGCCACCACGGCCTCGTAGCTGGTCAGATTGTTCTGGAAAAAGTTGAAGACGGACTCGATGGCACAGGCGTCGCTGTCCGGATACAGCGGTTTCCAGCAGATGTCGCCCAGACCGATCGTGGCATTCTGGTAGCTCGCCGTGACATTCATGATGCCGCGCTGTAGATCAAATGCCTGAGCAGAAATGAATAAAAATAGATGAGATCACGGTACGTAGATATGGAAGACTAAATTTGAAGATGACATCGAAAGAACAGAGCAGTGTCATAAGTACCACTAGAATCGGCCTAAGGAAGGGAGGAATTTTAGGTAACAAATGGGGTTTTCCAGTAAAACATTTATTCCCTGGAATATTTTTTATTCAAGGCCATCAAATCTGCGAATCCAAACTATCATGAAATCTGCCAGTTTAAATTTCACTCTCATACTGAATATGTGCATGAGCATACCAGTGTACGACTGTTTTATTTGCTTAAAAAGTGTCATAATTCACAGCCACATAAAATGCTGACATACATAGGTATGCGTAGACACACCTGGTCCAAAAAGGTCTTGTTGAAGGCCGCTCCAACAAAATCTGGTATCTTGATTCGGGCAAAATAGTTTCCAGTGTTCACTGTCTGATTCGACTTATCCTTTGGTAATAGGATCAGCTGCTCTGTCCGATAGAATGGACTACAAAACATAAAAATACTGACAATTATTAACAAAAACATACAATAATTCCAATCAGAGTACAGGAGTAGAAAGACCGGCTACAAGAAACGAAGCCGCTTGAAAATATATGTAAATTTAGCAGTGGAAACTGTCATCTCAAGTCAGTGCTATATATAGTTGGAAGCGAAAGCATGAATCAGCATGTACAACAGTAAACAACAAGTACCCAAGAAGTGGGGATAACATGATTTCGATAAACAGTTATCGGATTTTCAAAAATCAGTAGGCACATACTTCATACAGCTCGTTTTACGTTATGGTAATGCTAAATTTAGCTAGCTGGCGCGTGCCAGGGTGGATGGGAGAATTCTCCCCAAAATTGTGGACCCCCCATAGATAATTCTTCCCGTGCCATGTGTATAACGCGCATTTTTCAAAAGTTTCGCGGCTTCGGTGCAAAATTAGTCTGTTCTACCATCGCAATAAGTGTATGGTGCGGCCAAATACGTACCAAATACCCTATTTGATGTGGATTGACCAGATTCTGCGCATCATTTGCACGCCTGAAAACGTTTGGCCTTAAGGTATTTTTTAATCTCAAAGAATACTCGTTAAAAAATTCCTCAAAGGCCAGGAATTAGAAAAATTCATCAGCTTCTGGGGGGAGGGGCTCTGCTCCCAGACCCCAAAAAAATTTTTGCGGTCCCCCAAATTTTTCTGGCCACGCTAGTGCCTATACCTATGCTTGTCCGTTTGTCCAACTGTCTGTCTGCATGGGCATTTATACCTTAGTTCGTAAAATTGTCGGTTTGATCGTACGAAACGTTAAACAGGATACTGGGATAAACAAACACCCAAACGGACAAGCACAAACTAAGCTTAACCTAACAGTGTGCTTTACTATACGATACCGTATTCAGCGTACCTACCTAAAGTGTGTATCAAAATGATGCTTCTCTGTCCGGGCACGACTGTTGGGTGCTGACCACAGCTCAACCGGATTGGTGGTCACTTTGACCATAATGATCCCACAGGTACAGGCAACGGCCACCAGTAGGCCAAAGATCATAATCAGTACAGGATGATGGACACAGAGGCGACCCCAGAAAGCCGAAGAATCCCAGAGGACGCGTTCCCAGCCGGCCCGGAAACGATCCATACAGCCCAGGCGTTGGTAGGACGCTGAAGCCGATTCCGGTGGGCTGGTTCGAGTCCGATCCGTGGACGAGGTTTGATCCAACTTTTCGCTGGACGGGGAAGAGGGAGGCGAGCGACGACCGCCGCCGGATTTTGAGGAAACTGTGGTAGCAGCCGAGCCCACAGGCAGGCCAGACTTTGTGGAGGCCACATGGCACTGAATGACCACAAAAATGACCCCCAGCAGGATGAACAGTAGAATTGAGACGAACTGAAAACAGTCCAGTAGGCCGATGTCACAGCTGGGCACGCCCACATAGGGATAGGGGTCCCAGTGGGCACAGGCAGCCGCACAGTCTTGACAGCTGCAGGCCGGCTTACCCGGCCTAGAGGGCTCCGAACAGGACATGGTGGTGGCGTTGATTGGATGATACTCCCGATGGTCCTTCCCAATAACAGTTTCATTGTAGGAGTTGGTAAAGTCAATCTGGAAGGGCACAAAAGGATTGTTGCCCATATATTTGAGGAACGTGTCCAGCGTACAGGACTCGACGTCCTTCGTTCCGCAAAGGGTCGGCAGGGCCGGGGAATTGGTCTGGGGACTCTGCACATTCCAACAGCTGTCCAGAAGGTTGCGGACATACTCTGTGTTGATGTAGTAGTCCAGTCGGTTGACGTAGTTCCCGATGATTTGGCTGGCGGCCAGAAATTCGCTCTGATAGGGGGAACAGGTGGATTCGCACCAGACGGAATTGAAATTGTCCGAACAGGACGGGCAACGGGACAGGAAAATTTCCGCCTGACCGACCTGTTTGTTCATGGTCACAATCTGGGCCGAGGAGCAGCAGAGGCCTTTTCCTGCAAACAAAAGGTGGACAAAGAAAAATTTCACAGGTCCAAAATGTTAATTAAAAAAGTTGATTTTAAGTTGATATGTCATTAAAGTTAAATCTAAACTTGATTCCAAAATCTTAACTTTTCCGTTGTTTCATGCTAGAGTTGGGGTTTCTCGGATGACTGTCGTCACGCAGTTTCATTACGAATCTTAGCTATTTAGAGTCAGCTACGAGGGAGGACATACTAATAAATTACTTTAGGTATAGAGGATCCGACTGAGCTCATATCGAACTATTAATGCCCACAGATGGTTGTGAAACGTGTTCTTTGAAATTGAGATACATGCACGTAGTATACTATACGTAAATTTGAACGAAATATGACAAGTCTGCATAGCTGCACACACCAATAATACTAACGTCAACAATTATAAGTGCTTCAGTCGTGAGTGCACAGGTCGACAAAGCTGAGATTATTCTACTGGGGCCCCTTTTGGTACCAACTTTTGCCCTAAAAAATGGCTCCGAAGGCAAAATTTTCAGAACTTCAGAACTTTTCCGGCTTGCCTGAGATTTTTACTCGATTTTTGCATATTTTAACACTAAACCAGCTTATTTTTGCACTAAAAGCGAAGTTGCTGGCGATTACTATAAAAATAGCGCAATGTTTATATACCATGTTCTTAGAAAAATTTCGAAAAATTCCCCCCCCCCCAATGACGCTCCCCGAGGGCCTCCCAAACAGCCTCCCCTAGGAAACTCCCCAGAATAAACCCAGCAAGGTACACACGCGACGACGTGCGCAGATGCACTTTGCCGGTGGGTTTAGCTGTTAAAAACCCAATGTAGCAGGATCACACGTGCAGACTCGCAGCTGGAACTATATAGCAATGTTCACAAAAAATCAAAAATCGAATTTTTGCTGGCAATTACGCAAATGAAGTCCGATCGAAAAACTTTTGGTACGTATGGAACAGTAGTGACCCCCTCTACATATGCTGCAAATTTCATGCCGGTATCCCTTGTGTAGCGTGAGTAATAAAAATGTTTACGTCAACAAAATGAAGTAAACGCTGGCCAGCAGGCGAATCCACGAAGGATACAAGGCATTAATCATAAAGAAATAATGAAAAACGCCTGCCTGCAGTCACTAAGGCCGTAGCCTTAGTCCGAACAGGAGAGAGCCAATGGGCGCGGTGAGCGCTCTTACCCAGGGAGAACTATTCCCTGGAGCTCCCGCCTGGTTGTCCAAGGACAGCCAGCTCGGCTCTATCTGTGCTGCAACATAGCCAGAGAAGGTTTAATCAAAACCTCTCTGACTGTGCTATGCACAGAAAGAGGACTGCAGTGGCCAGCGGATCTCCGTAGAGATACAAACAGCACTTACGTCAAGAAAATGAAGTAAACGCTGGCCAGCAGGCGGATCCACGAAGGATACAAGGCATTAATCATAAAGAAATAATCAAAAACGCCTGCCTTCAGACACTAAGGCCGTAGCCTTAGTCCGAACAGGAGAGAGCCAATGGGCAGGAGCTCCAGGGAATAGTTCTCCCTGGGTAAGAGCGCTCACCGCGCCCATTGGCTCTCTCCTGTTCGGACTAAGGCTACGGCCTTAGTGACTGCAGGCAGGCGTTTTTCATTATTTCTTTATGATTAATGCCTTGTATCCTTCGTGGATCCGCCTGCTGGCCAGCGTTTACTTCATTTTCTTGACGTAAATGCTGTTTGTATCTCTACGGAGATCCGCTGGCCACTGCAGTCCTCTTTCTGTGCATAGCACAGTCAGAGAGGTTTTGATTAAACCTTCTCTGGCTATGTTGCAGTACAGATAGAGCCGAGCTGGCTGTCCTTCTTGGACAACCAGGCAGGAGCTCCAGGGAATAGTTCTTCCTGGGTAAGAGCGCTCACCACGCCCATTGGCTCTCTCCTGTTCGGACTAAGGATACGGCCTTAGTGACTGCAGGCAGGCGTTTTTCATTATTTCTTTATAATAAAAAATGTTTGTGATTTTTTGTGAACGAATTCACAAAAAAATCACTTGTTCACAAAAAAATCACCACCGGATCTGATCACAGGATATAGCTAGGAAATTTTTCTTTTCATGCATAAATAGAGCATAGTCCATAGTGTTATTATGTAAAAAAATTTGGGATCTCTTGAACTTTATGACCACAAAGACTTAACACGGTCTCCTTTGAACTTAGTTACTGATTGCTACGCTAAACATTATTAACGGATATTGACATCATTCGAAAGCTGTTAACATGCTCTATCAGACAATGTGAAGCATTTCCTCGTATGTTATGTTATTAATAAGTTAAGTTTAAAAAGGAGATGGAAATTTGTAAATTCTCAAATTTTACTAACATTTTCTAACTTAATTTTTCTGTAGTGCAAGATAAAAACAAACTACTTATGCCGTTGAATAGAGCACGCTCAGAGCTTTCGAATGATATAAATATTAACGAATAATATTCATCGTAGCAACCACTAACTAACTTTAAAGTGGACCATGTTGACACCTTGTGGTCATAAAGTTCAAGAGATCCAAAATTTGGACCCCCAAGTTTTTTTGCACAGGCTGAACTTCGAATTTTGGTTCTCGGCCCCTGGTCCAAAGTGGGTACCCAGGCCAATATGCTTGACCTTTATTTCTGATATCAGGAAGCTAGGAATCCATTTATTTTGTGTTCTATTGCTCTAGTAAGCACAGAACAAACAATTTGGCGGAGTAGTTTCGTATCTGGAATGGTCACGTGTCTTGGCCTAGGGTCACGTGACCTGGGCCGGGGTCACGTGACTGACCAAAAATTTTATTTCAAGGTCCCAGAAGCCTAAAAACTCGCCTAATATAGGTTTTTCGGTGCGTAGAATTCAAATTTGGCATTAGTTTTTAGGTAGCTTTTGCCCAGATAGGTGATCCTGACCACCCCCTGGGTCTGGAGAGTATATACAGGCCGGGTCCATCGGCCGGACCGTCTGCTAGAAGCTGGGCTTATTCTAGTGGGGGGGGGGGGGGGGGGGGCGCCCCCCCCCATAAACACCCGTCCCTCCCCCAAAAATCGTCCCCCTCCCCCAAAAAATCGCCCCCCTCCAAAAAAAGTGGGTGCCCCTTTTGGTACCAACTTTTGCCCTGAAAAAATCGCTCAGAAGGCCAAATTTTCAAAAATTTTCCGGCTTCGCCGGAGATTTTTTGTCAATTTTTGCCTATTTAAGCGCTATTTTTGCACTAAAAATGAACTTTTTTGGGGATTACTATAAAAACAGCGCTATTTTTAGCATGTTTTTAGAAAAATTTTGAAAAATTTTCGCCCTCCCAAGAATGACTCGCCCCCCGAGGGCCCCCCCAAGAAAAATTTCCTAGAATAAGCCCAGAGAAGGGGGGTTGAGGTACCTAAAACATATAAAACCAGCATTACACTTCGCCTTAATTCAATCAAATCTGTCCAAACAAACAAACAAACCTACGTTTGACCAGATCAACAAAGTCTTCCCGACAAATGGACTCAAATAGTTTGGCTGCATCTGGTGTGAGCGTTTTGTAGTCCTTGGGAGGGCCCGTATAATTGCAATTTTTGGCATTTCCTTTGGAATCGTAGTGACAGATATCGTACCATATACAGTGGGCGTCCTCATCATCTGAAATAGGAAGGAACGGGGGGGTCATGTCCACAATAAAACTTTAAACTAACTAAGTCAAGAAATCAAAATAATTATTGCCAGTAGACAATAATTTTCATGACAATCGTTTTCATCCGAAGCATACGTATATAAGTTTTAAATAGCTACTTTTGCCGGGAAAGCAAACAGCACATGTAATATATATCACAAAAGTTAAGTCAAATTTTTGCTTTCTTATTTATTTACCAATATTAAATCTTTATGTGTTACCTGCCGTAACGTAGCCAACTTCTGCTAATACTAAAATAAGGAAGCCAAATAAAGACCAATAATTGATCATTTTGGAAAAGTACCCTAAACATTAACAAAATTAAATACATTTAATTATACAACAGGAATAGAATCCGACACCTTCCCTTCCTATTAATGGAGTGGTTTGCGAGGAAAAACCTATCTATTTAATAAGAAAACGGCGCGAGGGCGTAAAATGCCACGGTCAGAAAGTTTGATCAAATTTAGAAAAATGATTCATCAACGCGGTTTATTTTAGGCGAAAAGTGGAGATAGAAAATTGTGGGGGAAGGTCAAAAGTGGGAAGAAGCTAAAGTGGTCTAAAATCACCACAAACGCAGAAAAATTTAGCTGATTACTGCATAAGTATACTGCCATAACCTAGCTCAAAAGTGCACAAATTTATTGCCAAAAAGTCGATTGAGACCCAAAAATTTCGGCAAAGTCGAATAATTTTGAATTGTCAGACAAAGATCCTTAAAATTTAGCAATTTCAGGACACCCCAAGATGAGTTGGGGAAGCTCATCAACTAACCCAAACCCTAAAGTAAACCCAGCACATCACGGACCAAAATTTCGAAAAAATGAAAAACAATCCCATAGCAGGGTCAAAATTTCCGAATAAAAATTAAAAAACAAATACCTAATTGTACAAATATTTTTAGATCCTCAGAATAATGAAATACCCAGACGTGTTGACACTTGCATTAACAAGGAGCAACATTAAAGCTGATCAAAATATATAATGCTTGCTAAAGTTTCAAGTTTTCTACCTACAGGCAAAATTGCACAAAAATGTACGTACATAACGAATGATAAGCAAGCACACAGCTCCCAGAAATGCTAAACAGCAGAATAAAAGTGTTATCAGCAGAAAATATGCAGCAAGCAAAGCAGTCGAACGAAATTATCAGCAGCACTACAGGAGAATTTGTAAACTGGCAGTATTAATAGCAAGCAAAGCCACACAGATTTTCTATGTACATAGCAAACAATTTTGATACAGAAATTTTGCAAAACTAAAATACACAGAAATGTTATGAATCCAAGATTGCTTTAGGAAGACCCATGATTTGGGATAACGATAACTGATTTCAGGACAGACCCCTCTCCTAGAAATTAGAAAAAATATTAAAATTAAATTAAATTCACTGATTATTTTCTAGCAAGAAGGTGCAAAAACTTATATACAATTATTTTCACTGGACGAGTCATTAACATTTTCAACAATTAATTTAAGAAAGAAATTTCCAAAATCTGAATCTAACACGAAATCTCATTTTATTGCTATTAATTAATCACCTTCTTTCTTCGTTCCCTATTCTCTTATACCCCTGCCTGTTTTAACTTTTAAATTCACTAGTTCATCGAGGATATATATGTTTTTGCCATTTTTAGGTAAAAAACATTGTTCTAGTGTGTTAAACTGAGACATTGCGATTGCCCGGTTCACACTAGGAGACATGCAGACAATGTTCAATGCAGACAATTTAATTGCCAGCAATTCACGAGCAACGGCAATATGACCAGCAATGCAGCCGTTCACACTGCATTACAATGATTGCCGGCAATATAGCGGGAAATTCAAAATTTTAGTCCAGCAGCAATTTGTAGGACGCTAAATTTACGTGTTTAATCGCCACAGAGCTTGCTCACGCTCCTAGCTGAAATTGCCGATTGACGGCAATATTGCTGGCAATTTTTACACTGTTCACACTAGCAATAAATGGGCAATCTCTTGGCAATCATATTGTCGGCAATTATTGCCTAGTGTGAACCAACATTAGATGGCAGCAGGCCTCACAGAAACGCTTAAGGTGCTGGTTCGGGTTCGTGTATTTTTGGGCTTTAAAAGCGCAATTGTCGTTGAAATTTATTCAAATTTGCTACAATTACATTATTTACCCTATAAAACATGTTAGAAAAGTCGCGGCTTGAAAATGTGAGTTTTGGAGAAATTAGCTTTATTCCGCCATAACTTGCACTGTGACCACCCTACATGGACGAACTTATAGTCATTCGAATCCTCTCACCAAGTCCTACAACTTTGCTCTTGAGAGTTTTCTTCGATTCCTTAAGGTTTAAGAGATAACAGCGAAAATTGATTTTCGAGGTCCAAAACCAGCCATTTTTCGAAAAAATCAGATATTGCAAGATTTCGACAGCTTCAACAGCTCTGGTCCGTCGGTCAAGTATTGTCCATATTTGTGGTCCTAAAGGACATCTTACGCCCAAAGGAGAGCTCTCTGCGGTATCTCTGCCGGCGCACAGCAGCGAAAATGTGAAATTTTGAAAATCGCAACTAGATTGTTTTGAACACGGATTTCTCTCAACTCATGCAATCAATTAAAAACGGCTTTACACATGTATTTTTGAGACAATTGCCGAGGGCTATTTTTCATGGTTTTGCATTTTGACTTTCAGTTCGAGAGAAATAAGCGTCCAAACTTGAAAATTTTGACGAAAATAGGACCAAATTTACGTTTTTCTCAAAATCTTGAGCTTCTTTACTCGTTAAACAATTTCGGAAACAATAGCCCTCGGGAAGACGTTTCTTTTGAAGCCTGAACTGGTCGCTTTTCGTGAGTTTTCCCACACTTCGAGAAATCCATGTTCAAAAATTGTTTTCATGTTATTGCAAGTCGTTGTTCAAATATTATGTTGTTCAAGCCGAAGAGTTGAAATGAGACAGTTATACTGTACCTAGTTGTAACAAGCACATTCTAAGCTTTAAAATGATATAAAAAGTATTGTTGAACTCCAAAAATTGAGCAAATTACAGTCTTTCAAAATTTGCTGCAAATACCCGAACCAGCACCTTAAAGAAATAATCGAGCTCCAGAAAATAAGAACATTTTGTTACACAGAATAAAATACCCTCCAAAACTTTAACAATCTCAACAAAAAATACGATAAAATTCGTAAATTCCAACAGCGGATTATTCAAATGACATAATTGTACCTCGAAATTGGTCTTAGAGCTTGCAGAACTGACAACTAACATTTCAAAAATGTATCACAACTTTTTTAACGAAAACAAAACAACCATATATATACGTATGCACACAAAATGCTATTTTAAAATTCTTGCAAGAGACAAAGCAAACTAGATTTTGAAACTTTCACGCACATGACATGAAGTCAAGTCCAAACTTCAACAAACAGCCACTTTATCAGTAAACAAAAAGTATGATCGGATCACACTGCACAGAAATGATCGAATTTTATCAAAAAAGGGGGATTAGATGATGTAAAAGCCAATTTACCAGATAAAAAGCCTAGAATACAAACAAAAAGTTACACCAATAAATATAAGTGTACGCGTATGTACGTATATATGCTGTTAGTCTAAACATTTCTCTGCACTTTGAAAAACATGTGCACATTTTAACGGCTGGCTTTAATCACTTTTGAAAGGTGGAAGAAAAAACTATGGCCTGATGTCTAAACTTAAACCAACGGTTTTACTCTTATTACGTTTGCAAGTATCAGGCCATAATACGCGCCACATGCAATCATAATTCGCCGGTAAAACAGCATACACATTACACACATCCATACAAATCAATAAAACCACCTTGCGACGGTGAATAAATTAAAAAAAATTGTTAATGTAATAAGGTGAGCAGAGCCTAATTTTAATGTTACACATAGAAATTAGTTGACTCATAACTTTGAGTTAGTCACTAACTGCATGGAATGGCTGCTGATTCATAACAGAAACCACTTTTCAGTTTGAAACGAGCAAACATATTCTTTCAGAAGTTAAAATGTAATGATCTATTCTGCCGGCCTCAAAGCATCCAGGCATTTTTAGGACAGGTATTTCCTTAGGAACAAGGTAAAGTACAGTTGAACTCTGGAGAATATCTCCATCCGCATCAGGGACAAGGGGTTCCGGTGCTCATCCCCGGATACACAGCCGTAGAGCTAGAAGTTCACCTCAAGTGATGACTACATCCGTGGAAGGGGAAGGGGCAGGCCATTCCAAGGCTTTACGCCCTACACGGACTCCTCTTACCTTCCCACAATAGTGGTACCCATTTACTGACCAAAAGGATGAATAGCTGGCTGGAGCGCACGGCGAACCGATATGTGCTTAGTCCCTTGCTCAAGGGTATTTCTAAAAGCCTTCTGGCAGCGGGGATTCCAACCTCGGACTATTCGCTCCAAAGTCGAATGCCTTAACCCCAGGGTTGGGCGAGACCGAGATTTCACCGAGACCGAGACCGAGACCAGGGTACCGAGACCGAGACCAGGGTACCGAGACCGAGACCAGGGTACCGAGACCGAGACTGGCCAAGTCTCGGCTTTTGGGCGAGACCGAGACCGATACTGGCAATTTCAAACTTAAATTTAATTTCTTACAGTTTTTGAGGCTTCGGAACAGTATTAGGGGCTTTAACACATGAACATACGGTTTCCGCACCTCGTCAGTTAATTTTCGTTGCATTAACTTAAAATTTTCGCTGAAATTTGATGTTTTCAAAAACTTTTTGATCTCGGTCCGAGACTTTTGGGTGAGCGAGACCGAGACTGGCCAAGTCTCGGCTTTTGGGCGAGACCGAGACTCCCAACCCTGTTAACCACACGGCCGTCACGGCACACATACGCACATAATGTACTACACATATCTATTTGTTTCAAGCATACACGTAATGCTGCGCAGTGCGCCCATCCAGCATTTTAGGACAAGGTAACTTACAGCAGGACCATCCTTCCCCTACAAACTAGAATAACCCAATAGTTCAGCATAACTCAAAACTAGCTCAACAAAAAAGCTTTCGAGATCGTGATTTTAAAGGATGCAACGGATTTTAGTTTTCCTGAATTTGTATTGGAGCACAGTTTTAGATTTTTTCTGACTGAAGCAATTTTTTTCGGGACATCAGTTATAGAGTTTGGTGCCTGCTGTGGCTGTATCAAATAGCTGGAGAACTTATTTATTTCGAAATAGCTGCTCGACAGAAATTAACCGGAATCTTTTGCGTTTTTCCCCAACTTTAAAATTTCGTATGGGCCATACTCAACTCATACACTAACACGGGGTCCGATCCTGGGGGTCTACCACTGAAAAATTTCTCCAGCCCTATAAAAAATATTAGAGTTATTGGTAAAAACTAAAAAGTTGCGAAAGAATAAGAGACCCCACTTTAAGAAAATGAGCATGCGACATTACTGCTAGCCATTACTGTTCTTTTGTTCGAGGCCCTGGCTTATCCCTAGTGGGGGGGGGGCGTGGGGGCCGCCCAAAATTCGGCGACCTGTCCCCCATTTGAGGAGCCCCTCTACATAAATTCTGACCTCCCCCCATAACACCAAAAATTGCCAAATTTTACCATTTTACCCTTCATTTTCAAAACTTTTTAGGGCTTCGCCGGATTTTACCTAAATTTGCATTATTTTAGATTAAAACACCTAAAATTAATCATTTTTTAGCGATTTGTAGCAGTTTATACACAAAAACCCACGAAAATTGGAAAAATTTTCTAAAAGTATGCCCCCATGAAGCCCCCGCCATAAAAATTGCGGGTCTTTCCCAGTATCCCCCCCCATAGCTTCGTAGAAGTACTGAAGATGCACAATTTGACGGATTGAGTTGAAATTTGGTAGGGGTATGTTTTCGGACCTGCTGATTTCAAAAATGCAAAAATTTTTAAATTTTAAAAAAATTTTAAAAATTTTAAAATTTTAGTTTGGTAAGGGGGGACCAAGAGAAACCGAAAAATTTTTTGTCTTCAATTTTGTTGAAAGGATGCATATAGGGGTTTTCGGGGTCGTAGAACACGAATCTGAAATCCGTTTTTCGATCCAGCTTTTTGTTAGCTCAATATAAGCTAATGTTCTAAGCTTAAGATGTAAGCTTAGCCTGAGTTAACGAAAAGCTGGATTGAAAAACGGATTTCAGATTCGTGTTCTACGAGCCCGAAAACCCCTATATACATCTTTTCAACAAAATCGAAGACAAAAAGTTTTTCGGTTTCTCTTGGTCCCCCCTTACCAAACTAAAATTTTAAAATTTTTAAGAATTTTTTAAAATTTAAAAATTTTTGCATTTTTGAAATCAGCAGGTCCGAAAACCTACCCCTACCAAATTTCAACTCAATCCGTCAAATTGTGCATCTTCAGTACTCCTACGAAGCTATGGGGGGGATAATGGGAAAGACCCAAAATTGCAAAGGAATAAGCCAGAGACCGCAGGTTGGTGTAAGCCCGTTGCGCTGTTTAAACCGAAGGCATCAGTGGTAATATACAGTGGATTATACCAACCAGCCCTGGCATTTTAATGGGGGGGGGGGGTGCCCCCACTTTTTGGTCCCCCCTTCCACTTTCCGGAGTCCGAACCCACTTTTCTGCAAGCCCCACTAACTTATTTGGGGGGCGCCCAATTGTCAAAAACTTTTCTGAATTTTTGGCTAATTTATGGACTTGTAATTCTAAGCTTAAAACAGCTACTTTCTTCCATTTTCACTTTAACAATAAGTTTTCGCTAAAAATTTCGGAATATGTATACCTCGGGCTCCCCCCCCCCCCCCACTTCCAAAACCCTAAAAGTGCCAGCAACCTTTTCCAATAATTTAAATATTAACACGCTGTACTCGAACTCATAATCGCAGTATTATGCTACCACCAAAACTGCGTACAAACCCACTTGAAAATTTATTTAAATGTAGAACTGTTAAAATATGGAACTCTCTCCCATGAGCGGTAGTGTCTGTGCGATCCTTGGAAGTTTCTTAGGCTTTTAGCAAACTGAAGTCATTACCATTATCCCATATCGAACTACGTACATATGGGTCGGGATGGCCGAGTGGTCTAAGGCGCTGGTCAGAACTTCCGATCTTACGGTCGGTGGTTCGATCACCGGAGGTCACAAGGCTTTCCCGACTCTTGCCAACCCAGCAATCCATCCTTAACTGGTCGGTAAATGGGTACCACTACGGTGGGAAGGTAACAGGAGTCTGTGTAGAAGGGCCGGCCCCCCTTCCACGGGTGCAGTCATCAATTGAGGTGACACTCCTGGCTCTACGGCTGAGAATCCGGGGATGAGCACCGGCATCCCATGTCCTGTGGCAGGACAGAGATATCTCCTGGGGTAAACCTTTACCTTTTTTTACATTACTAACTCGAGCTAACACGGACATTTAAGATATGATAAAAAGAAGCTAACATAAGTTCCTTAGCAGGAACATGATCTCCAGCTTCTGTAGGCCTCTTGGAATCAACGACGACTGCATTAATTTAGTGGGAAGTGCAATAATTATATATATACTTTACAGCCTTTAGCTTCAAATAGAATCCAACAAAACTTTGCTCTCACTCCGGCGACTTTATTACATCTTTCACTTACCAAAAAGAAAACTGTTTTGCGACATTGTGCTACTAATTCTGATCTACAACTACTACGGGGCTACTTCCCTCTCTTCTCTTACTCAATTTTAATATAGCAAATAAGCACGAGCTTCACAATAATTTCACCGCTACTCAATCATAAGGCAGGAGGCCGTGGGTAAACCAGATACACGAAAGTTAACATATAACCAACTTTTCCCAACTATCATAAACTTGTTTACTAAATAGAGAAGACAAACATTCACAAGATTATGCACTGACAACATCCATTGAAACAATAGGTCATAAACAGTAAAGAATGTTGAATTCACTTGTTTACTAAATAGACAAACATTCCCAATACACGACTATGTATTGGAAAATATCCGTATAAACAATAGTTCATGACGTTCAAGGAATGTAGAATTCAAAACTAGTATGTACAGTCAGAAAAGGCACTGAACAAATTAAGTGGAAAAGTTCCAGTGCTAACATGCTGCATGCTCATACTATATCGCCATACCCAATCATCTAAATTCAGTAAATGATACAATTACTTAAACCGCGGGTTGAGAAAAGTTGTTCAATAAAAAATTCAAAATGTTCTTAGACGGGGTATACCCAGGAGCTCAACTAACTTCCTTAAACTTAACTTTATTTTTCGAATTCCAAACAAATGGCTTTAGCCGACAGCTAGCAGCATTGACGTTATTTTTTACCAAATCCACGGTTTTTCTTCACATAAAAATATTACAAAGAGCCATCTTTTGCGTCAACAATCAAAGGGTTATAGACCACAAAATGCAGCCAAATTGCTCTAATTTTTACCGATGCCTTTTTTATATTAAATTCTTCACCATATTCCGTTTGAGGCTTCCGCTTCTTAAACCTCTCCAAATTTCAAACATCCTACCTTTTAAAATCCTGGACATCCCGGGAATATACATACGTACCTGAGTGTAAACAAATTATAAACTTATAAAAACACTGTAAATTATTATGCAGTTGTAAGATAGCGGAATACTTCACAAAGTTCACAGCGACACAGTACGTAGTTCATTTGGCTTGGAAACAGCTAAGCTCTGCCATTTGTCATTTCATTGTCCCTTTGTCATTTCTCCATCAATGATGCTGCAAATAAAAAAGGCATACGAAAAAACTTGAAGAAGGAACAAAGTATGTATACGTATACAATACCTAAAAGCAAACACAGATGCTATTGATATGATATGATATAATGTTACATAGAGATGGACCGGGGCCGGGGCTTAACGACAGAAAGTAGCTCAATTTCTAAAATTTTTAACTGATCACGAAAATCAGGTAAAAACACTACGTATATTAAGGTAGTTTTCGTTCAGACAAGTGATTATCTTCTTACTTTTATTCATTTTTGACATGAAAAGTTGCAAAATTGTAGTAAAAAAAACAGTAAAAACTTCTAAAAATTTAGCCGATTTCAGGCAATCGGTCCATCTCTAATATGTAACATTATATCATATATCAATAGCATCTGTGTTTGCTTTTAGGTATTGTATATGTATACATACTTTGTTCCTTCTTCAAGTTTTTTCGTATGCCTTTTTTATTTGCAGCATCATTGATGGAGAAATGACAAAGGGACAATGACATGACAAATGGCAGAGCTTAGCTGTTTCCAAGCCAAATGAACTACGTACTGTGTGTCTATGAACTTTGTGAAGTCTTCCGCTATCTTACAACTGCATAATAATATACAGTGTTTTTATAAGCTTATAATTTGTTTACACTCAGGTACGTATGTATATTCCCGGCATGTCCAGGATTTTAAAAGGTAGGATGGTTTAAATTTGGAGAGGTTTAAGAAGCGGAAGCCTCAAACGGAATATGGTGAAGAATTTATTATAAAAAGGCATTGATAAAAATTAGAGCAATTTTGCTGCATTTTGTGCTCTATAACCCTTTGATTGTTGACGCAGAAGATGACTCTTCGTAATATTTTTATGTGAAGAAAACCGTGGATTTGGTAAAAAAATTACGTCAATGTTAGCTGTCGGCTAAAGCCTTTTTTGGAATTCGAAAAATAATTAAAGTTAAGTGTAAGGAAGTTAGTTGAGCTCCTGGATATACCCCGTCTAAGAACATTTTGAATTTTTTATTGAACAACTTTTTTCTCAACCCGCGGTTTAAGTAATTGTATCATTTACTGAATTTAGATGATTGGGTATGGCGATATAGTATGAGCATGCAGCATGTTAGCACTGGAACTTTTCCACTTAATTTGTTCAGTGCCTTTTCTGACCGTACTAGTTTTGAATTCTACATTCCTTGAACGTCATGAACTATTGTTTATACGGATATTATTTACCTAGTAAACAAGTGAATTCAACATTCTTTACAGTTTATGACCTATTGTTTCAATGGATGTTGTTGTCAGTGCATAATCTGTGAATGTTTGTATTCTCTATTTAGTAAACAAGTTTATGATAGTTGGGAAAAGTTGGTTATATGTTAACTTTTGTGTATCTGGTTTACCCGCAGCCTTCTGCCTTATGATTGAGTAGCGGTGAAATTACTGTGAAGCTCGTGCTTATTTGCTATAGGAAAATTGAGTAAGAGAAGAGAGGGAAGTAGCCCCGTAGTAGTTGTAGATCAGAATTAGTAGCACAATGTCGCAAAACAGTTTTCTGTTTGGTAAGTGAAAGATGTAATAAAGTCGCCGGAGTGAGAGCAAAGTTTTGTTGGATTCTATTTGAAGCTAAAGGCTGTAAAGTATATATATAATTATTGCACTTCCCACTAAATTAATGCAGTCGTCGTTGATTCCAAGAGGCCTACAGAAGCTAGAGATCATGTTCCTGCTAAGGAACTTATGTTAGCTTCTTTTTATCATATCTTAAATGTCCGTGTTAGCTCGAGTTAGTAATGTAAAAGAAGGTAAAGGTTTACCCCAGGAGATATCTCTGTCCTGCCACAGGACATGGGATGCCGGTGCTCATCCCCGGATTCTCAGCCGTAGAGCCAGGAGTGTCACCTCAAATGATGACTGCACCCGTGGAAGGGGGGCCGGCCCTTCTACACAGACTCCTGTTACCTTCCCACCGTAGTGGTACCCATTTACCGACCAGTTAAGGATGGATTGCTGGGTTGGCAAGAGTCGGGAAAGCCTTGTGACCTCCGGGGATCGAACCACCGACCGTAAGATCGGAAGTTCTGACCAACGCCTTAGACCACTCGGCCATCCCGACCCATATGTACGTAGTTCGATATGGGATAATGGTAATGACTTCAGTTTGCTAAAAGCCTAAGAAACTTCCAAGGATCGCACAGACACTACCGCTCATGGGAGAGTTCCATATTTTAACAGTTCTACACTTAAATAAATTTTCAAGTGGGCTTGTACGCAGTTTTGGTGGTAGCATAATACTGAGATTATGAGTTCGAGTACAGCGTGTTAATATTTAAATTATTGGAAAAGGGTGCTGGCACTTTTAGGGTTTTGGAAGTGGGGGGGCGAGCCCGAGGTATACATATTCCGAAATTTTTAGCGAAAAATTATTGTTAAAGTGAAAATGGAAGAAAGTAGCTGTTTTAAGCTTAGAATTACAAGTCCATAAATTAGCCAAAAATTCAGAAAAGTTTTTGACACTTGGGCGACCCCCAAATAAGTTAGTGGGGCTTGCAGAAAAGTGGGTTGGGACCATAGGTGTAACGGAGATTTGGGGTGGGGGAGGCTCCCCCCCCAACATTTTCTGGGGGGCCCCCTCTGGCGACCCCCCCAACCCCCCCAACCCTCCCCCAAAAATTTTTCATTTTTTATGCCAAAAATCGCATTTTCAGCCGTTTGTAATGATAAAAAACATCTAACCATACAGTAATTTTAACATTAAACAGTGGTTTTAAACCCAAAAACTTGATTGCCAACATGTTTCCAAGTCCAAAATAAGGTCTATATTGAGTCATAAGTTCCATAAACAGTTAAATACGTGTATTTCTCATAATAATAAACAGTTTAAGCCAAAAATTCGGACATTTTTGAAATTTTTTCAAAATTTACCCTAAAAATACCCAATTTTTGGCCATTTTTCGCGCCTTCGGCGCGACTACCCCCCCCCCCCCCCCCCCAGTTGGGGGGGTCGTCCCCCCCAAAAAAGTTTGGGGGAGGGTTGAAAAAAGGCTTGGGGGGGGCTACCCCCCCCACCCCCCCCCCACCTTACGCCTATGGTTGGGACTCCGGAAAATGGAAGGGGGGACCAAAAAGTGGGGGCACCCCCCCCATTAAAATGCCAGGGCTGGTTGGTATAATCCACTGTATAATACCACTGATGCCTTCGGTTTAAACAGCGCAACGGGCATACACCAACCTGCGGTCTCTGGCTTATTCCTTGGCAATTTTTATGGCGTGGGCTTCATGGGGGCATACTTTTAGAAAATTTTTCCAATTTTCGTGGGTTGTTGTGTATAAACTGCTACAAATCGCTAAAAAATTTTAGGTGTTTTAATTTAAAATAATGCAAATTTAGGTAAAATCCGGCGAAGCCCTAAAAAGTTTTGAAAATGAAGGGTAAAATGGTAAAATTTGGCAATTTTTGGTGTTATGGGGGAGGTCGGAATTTATGTAGAGGGGCTCCTCAAATGGGGGACAGGTCGCCGAATTTGGGGCGGCCCCCACGCCCCCCCCACTAGGGATAAGCCAGGGCCTCGAACAAAAGAACAGTAATGGCTAGCAGTAATGTCGCATGCTCATTTTCTTAAAGTGGGGTCTCTTATTCTTTCGCAACTTTTTAGTTTTTACCAATAACTTTAATATTTTTTATAGGGCTGGAGAAATTTTTCAGGGGTAGACCCCCAGGATCGGACCCCGTGTTAGTGTATGAGTTGAGTATGGCCCATACGAAATTTTAAAGTTCGGGAAAAACGCTAAAGATTTCGGTTAATTTCTGTCGAGCAGCTATTTCGAAATAGATAAGTTCTCCAGCTATTTGATACAGCCACAGCAGGTACCAAACTCTATAACTGATGTCCCGAAAAAAATTGCTTCAGTCAGAAAATATCTAAAACTGTGCTCCAATACAAATTCAGGAAAACTAAAATCCGTTGAAACCTTGAAAATCACGATCACGAAAGCTTTTTTGTTGAGCTCGTTTTGAGTTATGCTGAACTATTGGGTTATTCTAGTTTGTAGGGGAAGGATGGTCCTCCTGTAAGTCCCCTTGTCCTAAAATGCTGGATGGGCGCACTGAGCACGTTACGTTTACGTGTATGCTTGAAACAAATAGATATGTGTACATTATGTGCGTATGTGTGCCGTGACGGCCGAGTGGTTAACAGGGTTGGGAGTCTCGGTCTCGCCCAAAAGCCGAGACTTGGCCAGTCTCGGTCTCGCTCACCCAAAAGTCTCGGACCGAGATCAAAAAATTTTTGAAAACATCAAATTTCAGCGAAAATTTTAAGTTAATGCAACGAAAATTAACTGACGAGGTGCGGAAACCGTATGTTCATGTGTTAAAGCCCCTAATACTGTTCCGAAGCCTCAAAAACTGTAAGAAATTAAATTTAAGCTTGAAATTGCCAGTATCGGTCTCGGTCTCGCCCAAAAGCCGAGACTTGGCCAGTCTCGGTCTCGGTACCCTGGTCTCGGTCTCGGTACCCTGGTCTCGGTCTCGGTCTCGGTGAAATCTCGGTCTCGCCCAACCCTGGGGTTAAGGCATTCGACTTTGGAGCGAATAGTCCGAGGTTGGAATCCCCGTTGCCAGAAGGCTTTTAGAAATACCCTTGAGCAAGGGACTAAGCACATATCGGTTCGCCGTGCGCTCCAGCCAGCTATTCATCCTTTTGGTCAGTAAATGGGTACCACTATTGTGGGAAGGTAAGAGGAGTCCGTGTAGGGCGTAAAGCCTTGGAATGGCCTGCCCCTTCCCCTTCCACGGATGTAGTCATCACTTGAGGTGAACTTCTAGCTCTACGGCTGTGTATCCGGGGATGAGCACCGGAACCCCTTGTCCCTGAAGCGGATGGAGATATTCTCCAGGGTTCAACTGTACTTTACCTTGTTCCTAAGGAAATACCTGTCCTAAAAATGCCTGGATGCTTTGAGGCCGGCAGAATATATTTTATGATAATACATTTTAACTCGTTTCAAACTGAAAAGTGGTTTCTGTTATGAATCAGCAGTCATTCCATGCAGTTAGTGACTAACTCAAAGTTATGAGTCAACTAATTTCTATGTGTAACATTAAAATTAGGCTCTGCTCACCTTATTACCTTAACAATTTTTTTTTATTCACCGTCGCAAGGTGGTTTTATTGATTTGTATGGATGTGTGTAATGTGTATGCTGTTTTACCGGCGAATTATGATTGCATGTGGCGCGTATTATGGCCTGATACTTGCAAACGTAATAAGAGTAAAACCGTTGGTTTAAGTTTAGACATCAGGCCATAGTTTTTTCTTTCCACCTTTCAAAAGTGATTAAAGGCAGCCGTTAAAATGTGCACATGTTTTTCAAAGTGCAGAGAAATGTTTAGACTAACAGCATATATACGTACATACGCGTACACTTATATTTATTGGTGTAACTTTTTGTTTGTATTCTAGGCTTTTTATCTGGTAAATTGGCTTTTACATCATCTAATCCCCCTTTTTTGATAAAATTCGATCATTTTTTGTGCAGTGTGATCCGATCATACTTTTTGTTTACTGATAAAGTGGCTGTTTGTTGAAGTTTGGACCTGACTTCATGTCATGTGCGTGAAAGTCTCAAAATCTAGTTTGCTTTGTCTTTTGCAAGAATTTTAAAATAGCATTTTGTGTGCATACGTATATATATGGTTGTTTTGTTTTCGTTAAAAAAGTTGTGATACATTTTTGAAATGTTAGTTGTCAGTTCTGCAAGCTCTAAGACCAATTTCGAGGTACAATTATGTCATTTGAATAATCCGCTGTTGGAATTTACGAATTTTATCGTATTTTTTGTTGAGATTGTTAAAGTTTTGGAGGGTATTTTATTCTGTGTAACAAAATGTTCTTATTTTCTGGAGCTCGATTATTTCTTTAAGGTGCTGGTTCGGGTATTTGCAGCAAATTTTGAAAGACTGTAATTTGCTCAATTTTTGGAGTTCAACAATACTTTTTATATCATTTTAAAGCTTAGAATGTGCTTGTTACAACTAGGTACAGTATAACTGTCTCATTTCAACTCTTCGGCTTGAACAACATAATATTTGAACAACGACTTGCAATAACATGAAAACAATTTTTGAACATGGATTTCTCGAAGTGTGGGAAAACTCACGAAAAGCGACCAGTTCAGGCTTCAAAAGAAACGTCTTCCCGAGGGCTATTGTTTCCGAAATTGTTTAACGAGTAAAGAAGCTCAAGATTTTGAGAAAAACGTAAATTTGATCCTATTTTCGTCAAAATTTTCAAGTTTGGACGCTTATTTCTCTCGAACTGAAAGTCAAAATGCAAAACCATTAAAAATAGCCCTCGGCAATTGTCTCAAAAATACATGTGTAAAGCCGTTTTTAATTGATTGCATGAGTTGAGAGAACTCCGTGTTCAAAACAATCTAGTTGCGATTTTCAAAATTTCACATTTTCGCTGCTGTGCGCCGGCAGAGATACCGCAGAGAGCTCTCCTTTGGGCGTAAGATGTCCTTTAGGACCACAAATATGGACAATACTTGACCGACGGACCAGAGCTGTTGAAGCTGTCGAAATCTTGCAATATCTGATTTTTTCGAAAAATGGCTGGTTTTGGACCTCGAAAATCAATTTTCGCTGTTATCTCTTAAACCTTAAGGAATCGAAGAAAACTCTCAAGAGCAAAGTTGTAGGACTTGGTGAGAGGATTCGAATGACTATAAGTTCGTCCATGTAGGGTGGTCACAGTGCAAGTTATGGCGGAATAAAGCTAATTTCTCCAAAACTCACATTTTCAAGCCGCGACTTTTCTAACATGTTTTATAGGGTAAATAATGTAATTGTAGCAAATTTGAATAAATTTCAACGACAATTGCGCTTTTAAGGTGCTGGTTTCCTTTCGGGTATTTTTGACTCCTACGGCTTTAATCCTTTACGCAAAGGGCTAAAACTTACGAAATAACCTATTTCCGTGCTCTTTAACATTTTAGGACCAGTCCCGTATTCTTAGGCCAAAAGATAAGAAAGTTTTGGTTTTTGGCCTTAAGCTCCCAGTAGGTAGACAAGACACGGGATTGGTTGGCATGGCTGGAAAGAGGACTCGAAAATGAACATTTTTGCTCTTACTACTTTTGAGTTATCTCCAGTGGTTAAGTCAGTATAAGCAAAAAACTGTTTTTAGGGTCAAAAAATGGCCATTTTCGAGGAAATCAGTTTTTTCAAAATTACTGCCACATATTAAGGACAAAATTGGCTTAGTTATACTCAATCGATACATCGTGCAAATGCACATTTTATGAATGCCTATTAGCCGGACTTTACTGCTTTCAGCTAGAGATTTGGCCGAAAAACCATTTTGGCAAAACTGCGATTATTTTGTTTCGAACATCGATTTCTCAAAAACTACTCGACGGATTCCGGAGATTTTCGGCAGAATCGAAATTCGCACTTCTGCGGAGGGACGTTTTTCTTGGTTTGGGCTAAAACATATTGAGTAGCAAGAAAACTCAATGCGAAGTTGCGAAATTTCGTGCTAGTGTGCATTTAGCCGATTTTCTCGACCGTTAAGACCTGCTGAGCCAAATCCAAAAAAACGTCCCTCGGCCCATATGTTCTTCATATCGAGGCATAAAAAGAACTTTTGGCCGATTCTTCGGTTTTGAGAAATCGATGTTCAAAAACTTTTGGTCTATATTTATCCTGTTAGATGTCAGCTTGTCAGAAAATTTCTGCTATTTTTTGCTAATTTTGCCAGTTTTGTAAGCCCACGTGAATGTACAGATAACAAGCTTTAAAACGATGTATAAAGCTCTTTGCAACTCCCAAAATTGCGAAAGTTATAGCGTTTCAAAAAACACCACAAAAGCACTGCACAAAAGGATACCAGTACCTTAAAGCCCAAAAATACACGAACCCGAACCAGCACCTTAAGCGTTTCTGTGAGGCCTGCTGCCATCTAATGTTGGTTCACACTAGGCAATAATTGCCGACAATATGATTGCCAAGAGATTGCCCATTTATTGCTAGTGTGAACAGTGTAAAAATTGCCAGCAATATTGCCGTCAATCGGCAATTTCAGCTAGGAGCGTGAGCAAGCTCTGTGGCGATTAAACACGTAAATTTAGCGTCCTACAAATTGCTGCTGGACTAAAATTTTGAATTTCCCGCTATATTGCCGGCAATCATTGTAATGCAGTGTGAACGGCTGCATTGCTGGTCATATTGCCGTTGCTCGTGAATTGCTGGCAATTAAATTGTCTGCATTGAACATTGTCTGCATGTCTCCTAGTGTGAACCGGGCAATCGCAATGTCTCAGTTTAACACACTAGAACAATGTTTTTTACCTAAAAATGGCAAAAACATATATATCCTCGATGAACTAGTGAATTTAAAAGTTAAAACAGGCAGGGGTATAAGAGAATGGGGAACGAAGAAAGAAGGTGATTAATTAATAGCAATAAAATGAGATTTCGTGTTAGATTCAGATTTTGGAAATTTCTTTCTTAAATTAATTGTTGAAAATGTTAATGACTCGTCCAGTGAAAATAATTGTATATAAGTTTTTGCACCTTCTTGCTAGAAAATAATCAGTGAATTTAATTTAATTTTAATATTTTTTCTAATTTCTAGGAGAGGGGTCTGTCCTGAAATCAGTTATCGTTATCCCAAATCATGGGTCTTCCTAAAGCAATCTTGGATTCATAACATTTCTGTGTATTTTAGTTTTGCAAAATTTCTGTATCAAAATTGTTTGCTATGTACATAGAAAATCTGTGTGGCTTTGCTTGCTATTAATACTGCCAGTTTACAAATTCTCCTGTAGTGCTGCTGATAATTTCGTTCGACTGCTTTGCTTGCTGCATATTTTCTGCTGATAACACTTTTATTCTGCTGTTTAGCATTTCTGGGAGCTGTGTGCTTGCTTATCATTCGTTATGTACGTACATTTTTGTGCAATTTTGCCTGTAGGTAGAAAACTTGAAACTTTAGCAAGCATTATATATTTTGATCAGCTTTAATGTTGCTCCTTGTTATGCTGTTTCCTATTGTAAACGCTTTGTATATATATATATATATATATATATATATATATATATATATATATATATATATATATATATATATATATATATATATATATGTCGTACTGTAAAAGAAAGGTAACAGATATGCAAGTGTCAACACGTCTGGGTATTTCATTATTCTCAGGATCTAAAAATATTTGTACAATTAGGTATTTGTTTTTTAATTTTTATTCGGAAATTTTGACCCTGCTATGGGATTGTTTTTCATTTTTTCGAAATTTTGGTCCGTGATGTGCTGGGTTTACTTTAGGGTTTGGGTTAGTTGATGAGCTTCCCCAACTCATCTTGGGGTGTCCTGAAATTGCTAAATTTTAAGAATCTTTGTCTGACAATTCAAAATTATTCGACTTTGCCGAAATTTTTGGGTCTCAATCGACTTTTTGGCAATAAATTTGTGCACTTTTGAGCTAGGTTATGGCAGTATACTTATGCAGTAATCCGCTAAATTTTTCTGCGTTTGTGGTGATTTTAGACCACTTTAGCTTCTTCCCACTTTTGACCTTCCCCCACAATTTTCTATCTCCACTTTTCGCCTAAAATAAACCGCGTTGATGAATCATTTTTCTAAATTTGATCAAACTTTCTGACCGTGGCATTTTACGCCCTCGCGCCGTTTTCTTATTAAATAGATAGGTTTTTCCTCGCAAACCACTCCATTAATAGGAAGGGAAGGTGTCGGATTCTATTCCTGTTGTATAATTAAATGTATTTAATTTGTTGTATAATTAAATGTATTTAATTTTGTTAATGTTTAGGGTACTTTTCCAAAATGATCAATTATTGGTC
Source organism: Trissonchulus latispiculum (assembly GCA_030248195.1). Lineage (NCBI taxonomy): Eukaryota > Metazoa > Nematoda > Enoplea > Enoplida > Ironidae > Trissonchulus > Trissonchulus latispiculum. Next base: position 35,380 of record JASAND010025071.1, read on the forward strand.
TTTATGTGGCTTCCTTATTTTAGTATTAGCTGAAGTTGGCTACGTTACGGCAGGTAACACATAAAGATTTAATATTGGTAAATAAATAAGAAAGCAAAAATTTGACTTAACTTTTGTGATATATATTACATGTGCTGTTTGCTTTCCCGGCAAAAGTAGCTATTTAAAACTTATATACGTATGCTTCGGATGAAAACGATTGTCATGAAAATTATTGTCTACTGGCAATAATTATTTTGATTTCTTGACTTAGTTAGTTTAAAGTTTTATTGTGGACATGACCCCCCCCCCGTTCCTTCCTATTTCAGATGATGAGGACGCCCACTGTATATGGTACGATATCTGTCACTACGATTCCAAAGGAAATGCCAAAAATTGCAATTATACGGGCCCTCCCAAGGACTACAAAACGCTCACACCAGATGCAGCCAAACTATTTGAGTCCATTTGTCGGGAAGACTTTGTTGATCTGGTCAAACGTAGGTTTGTTTGTTTGTTTGGACAGATTTGATTGAATTAAGGCGAAGTGTAATGCTGGTTTTATATGTTTTAGGTACCTCAACCCCCCTTCTCTGGGCTTATTCTAGGAAATTTTTCTTGGGGGGGGCCCTCGGGGGGCGAGTCATTCTTGGGAGGGCGAAAATTTTTCAAAATTTTTCTAAAAACGTGCTAAAAATAGCGCTGTTTTTATAGTAATCCCCAAAAAAGTTCATTTTTTAGTGCAAAAATAGCGCTTAAATAGGCAAAAATTGACAAAAAATCTCCGGCGAAGCCGGAAAATTTTTGAAAATTTGGCCTTCTGAGCGATTTTTTCAGGGCAAAAGTTGGTACCAAAAGGGGCACCCACTTTTTTTGGAGGGGGGCGATTTTTTGGGGGAGGGGGACGATTTTTGGGGGAGGGAAGGGTGTTTATGGGGGGCCCCCCACCCCCCCACTAGAATAAGCCCAGCTTCTAGCAGACGGTCCGGCCGATGGATCCGGCCTGTATATACTCTCCAGACCCAGGGGGTGGTCAGGATCACCTATCTGGGCAAAAGCTACCTAAAAACTAATGCCAAATTTGAATTCTACGCACCGAAAAACCTATATTAAGCGAGTTTTTAGGCTTCTGGGACCTTGAAATAAAATTTTTGGTCAGTCACGTGACCCCGGCCCAGGTCACGTGACCCTAGGCCAAGTCACGTGACCATTCCAGATACGAAATTACTCCGCCAAATTGTTTGTTCTGTGCTTACTAGAGCAATAGAACACAAAATAAATGGATTCCTAGCTTCCTGATATCAGAAATAAAGGTCAAGCATATTGGCCTGGGTACCCACTTTGGACCAGGGGGCCGAGAACCAAAATTCGAAGTTCAGCCTGTGCAAAAAAACTTGGGGGTCCAAATTTTTTTACATAAATAACACTATGGACTATGCTCTATTTATGCATGAAAAGAAAAATTTCCTAGCTATATCCTGTGATCAGATCCGGTGGTGATTTTTTTGTGAACAAGTGATTTTTTGTGAATTCGTTCACAAAAAATCACAAACATTTTTTATTATAAAGAAATAATGAAAAACGCCTGCCTGCAGTCACTAAGGCCGTATCCTTAGTCCGAACAGGAGAGAGCCAATGGGCGCGGTGAGCGCTCTTACCCAGGGAGAACTATTCCCTGGAGCTCCTGCCCATTGGCTCTCTCCTGTTCGGACTAAGGCTACGGCCTTAGTGACTGCAGGCAGGCGTTTTTCATTATTTCTTTATGATTAATGCCTTGTATCCTTCGTGGATCCGCCTGCTGGCCAGCGTTTACTTCATTTTCTTGACGTAAGTGCTGTTTGTATCTCTACGGAGATCCGCTGGCCACTGCAGTCCTCTTTCTGTGCATAGCACAGTCAGAGAGGTTTTGATTAAACCTTCTCTGGCTATGTTGCAGCACAGATAGAGCCGAGCTGGCTGTCCTTGGACAACCAGGCGGGAGCTCCAGGGAATAGTTCTCCCTGGGTAAGAGCGCTCACCGCGCCCATTGGCTCTCTCCTGTTCGGACTAAGGATACGGCCTTAGTGACTGCAGGCAGGCGTTTTTCATTATTTCTTTATGATTAATGCCTTGTATCCTTCGTGGATTCGCCTGCTGGCCAGCGTTTACTTCATTTTCTTGACGTAAACATTTTTATTACTCACGCTACACAAGGGCTACCGGCATGAAATTTGCAGCATATGTAGAGGGGTCACTACTGTTCCATACGTACCAAAAGTTTTTCGATCGGACTTCATTTGCGTAATTGCCAGCAAAAATTCGATTTTTGATTTTTTGTGAACATTGCTATATAGTTCCAGCTGCGAGTCTGCACGTGTGATCCTGCTACATTGGGTTTTTAACAGCTAAACCCACCGGCAAAGTGCATCTGCGCACGTCGTCGCGTGTGTACCTTGCTGGGTTTATTCTGGGGAGTTTTCTAGGGGAGGCTGTTTGGGAGGCCCTCGGGGAGCGTCATTGGGGGGGGAATTTTTCGAAATTTTTCTAAGAACATGGTATATAAACATTGCGCTATTTTTATAGTAATCGCCAGCAACTTCGCTTTTAGTGCAAAAATAAGCTGGTTTAGTGTTAAAATATGCAAAAATCGAGTAAAAATCTCAGGAAAGCCGGAAAAGTTCTGAAGTTCTGAAAATTTTGCCTTCGGAGCCATTTTTTAGGGCAAAAGTTGGTACCAAAAGGGGCCCCAGTAGAATAATCTCAGCTTTGTCGACCTGTGCACTCACGACTGAAGCACTTATAATTGTTGACGTTAGTATTATTGGTGTGTGCAGCTATGCAGACTTGTCATATTTCGTTCAAATTTACGTATAGTATACTACGTGCATGTATCTCAATTTCAAAGAACACGTTTCACAACCATCTGTGGGCATTAATAGTTCGATATGAGCTCAGTCGGATCCTCTATACCTAAAGTAATTTATTAGTATGTCCTCCCTCGTAGCTGACTCTAAATAGCTAAGATTCGTAATGAAACTGCGTGACGACAGTCATCCGAGAAACCCCAACTCTAGCATGAAACAACGGAAAAGTTAAGATTTTGGAATAAAATTTAGATTTAACTTTAATGACATATCAACTTAAAATCAACTTTTTAATTAACATTTTGGACCTGTGAAATTTTTCTTTGACCACCTTTTGTTTGCAGGAAAAGGCCTCTGCTGCTCCTCGGCCCAGATTGTGACCATGAACAAACAGGTCGGTCAGGCGGAAATTTTCCTGTCCCGTTGCCCGTCCTGTTCGGACAATTTCAATTCCGTCTGGTGCGAATCCACCTGTTCCCCCTATCAGAGCGAATTTCTGGCCGCCAGCCAAATCATCGGGAACTACGTCAACCGACTGGACTACTACATCAACACAGAGTATGTTCGGAACCTGCTGGACAGCTGTTGGAATGTCCAGAGTCCGCAGACCAACTCACCCGCCCTGCCGACCCTTTGCGGAACGAAGGACGTTGAGTCCTGTACGCTGGACACGTTCCTCAAGTATATGGGCAATAATCCTTTTGTGCCCTTTCAGATCGACTTTACCAACTCCTACAATGAAACTGTTATTGGGAAGGACCATCGGGAGTATCATCCCATCAACGCCACCACCATGTCTTGTTCCGAGCCCTCCAGGCCGGGTAAGCCGGCCTGCAGCTGTCAGGATTGTGCGGCGGCCTGTGCCCATTGGGATCCCTATCCCTATGTGGGTGTGTCCAGCTGTGACATCGGCCTACTGGACTGTTTTCAGTTCGTCTCAATTCTACTGTTCATCCTGCTGGGGGTCATTTTTGTGGTCATACAGTGCCATATTGCCTCCACGAAATCTGGCCTCCCCGTGGGCTCGGCCGCTACCACAGTTTCTTCCTCAAAATCCGGCGGTCGTCGCTCGCCTCCCTCTTCCCCGTCCAGCGAAAAGTTGGATCAAACCTCGTCCACGGATCGGTCTCGAACCAGCCCGCCGGAATCAGCGGCTTCAGCGCCCTACCAACGCCTGGGCTGTATGGATCGTTTCCGGGCCGGCTGGGAACGCGTCCTCTGGGATTCTTCGGCTTTCTGGGGTCGCCTCTGTGTCCATCATCCTGTACTGATTATGATCTTTGGCCTCCTGGTGGCCGTTGCCTGTACCTGTGGCATCATTATGGTCAAAGTGACCACCAATCCGGTTGAGCTGTGGTCAGCGCCTAACAGTCGTGCCCGGACAGAGAAGCATCATTTTGATACACACTTTAGGTAGGTACGCTGAATACGGTATGGTATAGTAAAGCACACATTTAGGTGCACTGTTAGGTTAAGTAAGTAATTTTGGGGGGCGAAAATGTTCTAAAAATATGTTAAAAATATCGTTATATTTCTCGCATATACCCTGTAAAAGTTGATTTTTATCGCAAAAATAGGCAGATTTAATGGTCTAAAACGCAAAGAAAGTTTGAAAATTTGGACTTCTGAGCGAATTTTTTAGGTAAACCTTTGGCAGAAAAAGGGGCACCCCCTGGTTTTGGGTGGGGGAACGAATTGGAGGGAAGCTCGTTTAAGGGGGCACTACTGGAATAAGCCCAGTATAGGACAGCTAACTTTAGCATTACCGTAGCTGGAAGCGAGCTGTGTGAAATATCTTTTTGAAAATCCGATAACTGTTGCTTAAAGTTGTATTGAAACTATTCCTCTCTTTCTGTCGTATAACTATATAACTGTATATATTTACTGTTGTACATGCATATTCATGCTTTAACTTCCAACTGTAGCACTTGAGATGACAGTTTTCACTGCTGAGTTTATATTTTCAAGCGGCTTCTTTATTTCTTGTAGCCGGTCTTTGTACTCCTGTGCACTGATTGGAATATGTAAGGTTTTGTTAATTGTCAGTATTTTTCATGTTTTCTAGTCCATTCTATCGGACAGAGCAGCTGATTTTATTACCAAAGGATAAATCTAATCAGACAGTGAACACTGGAAACTATTTTGCCCGAATCAAGATACCGGATTTTGTTGGAGCGGCGTTTAACAAGACCTTTTTGGACCAGGTGTGTCTACGCATATCTGTGTCAGCATTTTTGATGGCTCTGACCAGGCGCGTAACCGGTGGGGGGGCGAGGAAGAATGTCCCCCGCGAAATCGGAGACAAAGGCAAAACATTTAATGCGTAGCAGTAGCGTGAATAAATATTTCGAAAACATTTCACCTGCGGCGCTGCTTTTTGCAAGAAAATGCCCAAAAAGCACTACGCAGATCTTGCTTGAAATTTTCCTCCAACGTCCAGTTGCGGTAGAAATTTCAGAGCATTTTGGCTTGCCCACCTCCGAAATTTTTTCTGGTTATGCTAGTGACTGTGACACATGAGCGGTTAAAGCAAGAATGAAATTGAAATTGGTAGTTTATGCATAGCCTCGTCTGTTAGCAGAAGAAGCTAATTCTTGCCAGTTTTGAAAACGTTTGTCGTATTGATGTGCTCCTGTATTTAGTACATATGAGAACAGATTCCTTAATTAAACGTGGTCGGTTAATTGTAGTTGATTAGTTTGTTGCGCCTTGAAGAAAGGATATGTACGTAAGTCCAGGGGTTTGGTTTCTTTAGTTGATACCTATTCTGAGTGCTAAAGTGCTGGGTGGGTGCCATCCCTAGCCGATGTAGTGATGTGGTCGTGGTAACACTGCTCTGCGTTTGGCGTCATTTTTTGTCCCTTTTTGTTATTTTTCATGCTATTTTCATTTATTATTTCTACTCAGGCATTTGATCTACAGCGTGGCATCATGAATGTCACGGCGCGCTACCAGAATGCCACCATCGGTCTGGGCGATATCTGCTGGAAACCGCTCTATCCGGACAGCGACGCCTGTGCCATCGAGTCCGTCTTCAACTTCTTCCAGAACAATCTGACCAGCTATGAGGCCGTGGTGGCGGACGAATTTTTCGGTCTAATTACGGATGACTATCTGATCCATTTGATCGTCTGTCTGCAGAATCCCCTGCAGACCAACGACTCTCAGCCTCTGGGTCGTTCCTGCCTGGCCGACTATGGTGGTCCCAACTTTCCCTATGTTATCCTGGGAGGCTTCCCTGGTATGTACGTGCTTGAAGAAAACTGTTCCTTCTGGCTGGTATTGTTTTGGGGGGGGGTTGAAAGTGGAGGGGGGGGGTCGGAATAGGGGGGACTTCCAAAACGTGGGGATCAAGATATAAATGTGGCATTTTTAGCACTGTTAAGATAGAAACTGCTGAAAGCTTTGTTTTAAACTTATAAGTCCATAGAGTAACTAAAAACACTGGAAAAACGTAGTAAAAATTGGACCTTCAAAACGTATAAAAGTTTCGACTCGTTTGGGTAACATGTAAAAACGTTTTTCAAATTCTGACATTACTTCTTTTACAGCATGAGAAGATACGTACGTACGTTTACAGACAGTATTTAATTGTCAACTTATTTTGTTTTATTTGTTCGTTTGCTGCAGGTGAAAGCTATCTCTATGCTGAGGCTTTGGTGATTACATTTTTGGTCAACAACCATGCCGATGCCACCGCAAACGGAAAAGCTGAAAGTTGGGAGACTGAGTAAGAATTTTTCTAGTTTTTTCTGATTTTTGCTTAAAGATGGTTTAAGTTGGTAGTGTGTGATCAGTTTTGACGAGGAGATAAACAAGTTTTCTGATTACTGCTGCCTGCAATCAAGTCTTGAATTGTAGACCACTGGGTGTTGGATTATGTTGGACTCGCTCGTAAGCTGAAAGATTTCTCAGTGAATTAATAATTAATTTGCCATTTATTATCGCTATCGGTGTGCCTCAACTTAACCTACTTTCGTTATCAGAATTTCCAAATTCTGTGGCGCTGAACCTGATTTGCTCAGTCGCACAGTGGCTTCGAAATCTGATATTTGTCTGGTATTGAGCGTGTAGGTGTTTTGTGTTTTAAATTGAGCGAAATCCGTGACTATCGATGTTGGACCAAAGCAGTCCTCCCCTCTTGCTTTGGTTTAACGGCGATGCAAATATTCATGATTCTATTTGTCCTATTTTTAAGCATTTTTGTTTATTTATATCTTTGTTTTAGGTACCTCAATTTTATAAAAGACTATGTTGAGAAGAACGACCTGCTGTTTACCATCAGCTACCAGGCTGAGGTAATAGTTATGTATATGCAGTTTCTTCTGAAATGCCCACAAGTATTGTTCTTTGATTTGATAATTTTTGATTGGTCGATTCATGCTCCAGCGGAGTTACGGAGAAACGGAACAACGGAGAAACAGTTAAAAAATAAGGATATCACCGGTTCATGCTTACGTAATTTATGAACGGAGAAACGGACAAACCAAAACTATAAATTTTGTTAATATCAAACGACTTTGACTACCGATCACCTTTCAATTTCAATTCAATACAAATTATGTGCTCATAAACATATTTCCGCCATCCAAAAATAAAAAAGCCATCTTCGGGGCTTCACTGCCTAGAACCCCCTATTTGTATCGGTTTGCGAACCTCATTCAACCGTGGGGTTTCAATTCGTGACCTGTTTCCTTATTGTTAGTTTCTTATTGGATACGAAAGGTAGTGAATAATCAATATTACTTATGCCCAGTATTTTCTAAGCTTTTTGCTTTAAATTTATTCATTTTTTTCAGAGATCAGTTGAGGACGAAATTGAACGGGAAAGTCAGAATGACGTCTCTACCATTGTGATCAGCTACTGTGTCATGTTTGCCTACATTGCCCTATTTCTGGGCTCATATCAGCTCTCACTGAATCCGTTGCGTCTGTTTGTAAGTAAGCTTGAACTATATACTCATTGTAAGCTATTAACATAAGAAAATGAAGTAAACGCGGGACGGCAGGCGGATCCACTAAGGATACAAGGCATTAATCATAAAGAAACAATGAAATGCGTCTTCACCGCAGTCGCAAAGCCAGAGCCTTAGTCCGAAACGGGAGAGAACCGATAGACGCTACGGCCATATTTATGCTTGTGTATGACATCCAAAAGGATATTATAAATGTGCTTGTGCAAAATGTTAAGTCTAATTGTAGTTTGAAAAACTCTCTCTCTAGAATACCTATTCTGCGGTGTTTTTCCATTGTCTTTTTGCAGGGGCGTAACCAGGATTTGGAAAAGCGGGGTGTCCAGCCCAAGAAGGGGGCTGCCCGATCCCAAATGTTTGCAAAAAATGGGCAAATTCAGCCCAAAAACAGCTAAAAATTCAAAACAATTTCTGGAAAGGGGGGGTGTCCGGACACCCTGGACACCCCCGCCCCCTGGATACGCCCTTGTCTTTTTGCTCTGTTTTTGCTACTGACCTTTTTGCTTTTTTTGCTTAGGTTGGCTCCAAGATTATCCTGGGCGTCTGCGGTGTGGTGATCGTCCTGCTGTCCGTGACGAGCTCCATCGGCCTCTACGCCTACTGCGGCGTCCCCACCACCCTCATCATCATGGAGGTCATCCCCTTTCTGGTGCTGGCCGTCGGTGTGGACAACATTTTCATCTTTGTCCAGGCCTATCAGGTTTATTGAGACAAATTGTGTTAATGGAATTTTAAGAAAAAATTGAATGAAAGAAAGTTGGTGTGGAAGTCAGTTTTTTGATTACGTAAGTTGTGACAAAATTGGACAAAATGGGGAGGGGGAAAGGGGTTCTGGCTTCTCTGGCTTCACCGCTGATAGATTATAGCGGTTGTAGCCGTACGTAGTATTGACTAGAGGGAAAATGCATTGATTTATAAAATAATTACTATTTTTGAATAATTTTGATGGATTTTGGTTCACAAGTCTCTGGTTTTAATTATTTTTGGATTGAGATTTCAGTAAAGTGCTAATGTTTCTATATTTTTTGTTAATTTTGAAATTGTTGTCCGTTTATTATTGGTTATGTCCATGAAAATTTTTCATGGTAGGTTGTCTAAATCAGCTGGAAACTTTTCGCCCGTTTTATCATGTGGTATGCTTTAAGAAATAGTAACCAACTATGTTAATATTCTTTCTTGTTAGATGCTTTCTTTACTATTGTTATTGTACATAGTGCGTTTTTGATCATTGTTTCAGCGCATGGATCATAATCTGAAAAAGTCAACCCTAGAGGATCGTGTCAGCCATATTGCTGGAGAGGTCATACCTAGTATGCTGCTAACCAGTACCTCAGAAATTACCTGCTTCTTTTTGGGTACATACTTTGTTGCTTTGTGTTGCCTTTTGGTCAATCTTTTTAACAGTTTAGAATCTGTGCTTCTAGATTTTCTATAAAAGACGGTATCTGTTTTCTAATGCAGTTGTGTGCAAACACATTGAGAGACACCCAAAATCCGTAGGTTTTCAATCCATAGGTATATTTCAATCGCCAGGTTTTAGTTGTGAAAATGCTGCCTGAATTTCCGTTAGTGAAATTTCCTAACGTGGCATTAGGATTCGGAAATAGTCGTACAGTAGTGTACTCGAAATGATAGAATTTGCCTGTATGGGTGGATTTATCTCTATGGGTAGACAAAGATTTGTGCCCTCATATAGCCTCTTGGCTGAGTAGCCCGGCAATAATAACAACAACAACAACAACAATCTGTATGGATAACTTTATTCTAGCTTTGTGATATAATAGTTTTCTTGCTTTACGTTCTTTGGCTGTTCTCTTTCAGCTGCCCTTTCTGATATGCCGGCAGTACGGACCTTTGCCCTCTACGCCGGGCTGGCCATCTTTTTTGACCTCTTTCTGCAGGTCACCTGTTTTCTGCCGCTCTTTGTGCTGGATGTGCGCCGGGAAGAGGTCGGTCCTAGCTTTCCTTTCAGATATTTAGGCAATTTTTTAATCTTAGTTTTAAATTTTAACTGGTGATTAATTTTGATTTTTAATTGATTTTTTAGTTTTTGGTATTTTATGTAGTGTCGATTTTGTACGACATTGTTTCTGTTTTAGGCCGGTCGACCAGAGCTCTGTTGCTGCGTCCAGCTGGACAATTCGCAGGAAAAATCGGACGGAATTTTGCGAACCATATACCGGGATTATTATGCGCCTGTTTTGCTGACGGAGGCTGTTAGAATACTTACGGTAGGCGCTTACCTGTTTCTCTCTCTCGCTGTTGAAAACTACAAACTTCCAGCGCTACGTTTTCAGCATAAGTTATGCTTAGCCAAAAGCCAAGTCAACGTAGTGTAGTCGTTGTGGCAAAAAGTAGCGAGAAAAAATGATCAGCTTTTCCTGTCTAAGGCAGAAACAATTTCAAGGTCCAAATCTTGCCCCGAATTTAGGAAGCCCCTTGTGCCAGGTTACTATCATCAAGAGTACATAACAAGAGTGTGCCACCAGGCATGCTCTATCAGAGAAAAAATGCTGTGCAGCTGACCCTCTCAGCAAATTAGACCCATGACTTCAAAGCTATGCGTGCTATGCTTGTGTTTTAATGTTCCAAGCAGGCACAAAATTTGCGCAGCTTATGTTTCAAGCTTTAGCACACAAGCATAGAGCGAGTGAGCGTACCTCCATTTCTACCAGGTGCTAATTTGCGAGGGGATCACTAGCCACTAGGGTCTGAATTGCGGCCAGTCAGCCGTTAGCGAGAAGAGCATAGTTTTTGCTCTGATAACTGAGAGCGTGCCTTGTGGCATACTCTTATTTTGCTATCATCTGTTCAAGATAAAGTTGGGATATTTGCACTGAATAGTTCACAACTTTATCTGCCTTTATTGTTGGATTTTGTTGCTTTAAAACGGAGATTTATTCTAAAATCCATTTTGGCAAAAGTAGCTGCGATTTGTTTCAAACATCGATTTCTTAAAAATTAACCAACGGATTGGTGCCAATATTGATTGGCAGGTTGAAAAAATTCTCACTTGCGTGGAGTGGTCCTTGTCTTGTTTTTCACTTTTCGATTCGATAAATTTTAACATCTTTAATTTCCTACGCACGCACGCATTCAGATCTATCTTTGAAGTAAAAATACTCAACACTCGTTATAAAGCAGAAAACCCTAGCGACCCTATAGCGCTGCAGTACAGCGCGGTCAAAAGTTACAACATGTAAAAAATTACACATTGTATGAGTCAAAACGTCCCAATGACATGATGCCAATTTTTTGGCACATTGGTGACTTGATGCTGTTATGCAGCATCAGAGAATCGGGTTTTATCACTTCAGCACGGCATTACCCAACAGCACTGGGACAGCTCTTAGCGGAACTACGACCAGTTTAAACGTAATGTGCTGGGCAACTTACAGAACGCTTGTACCCTGTAAACGAGACTATAGAGGTTCAAATCCCGCATTTTTTATTCCATGCCTTAAGAATGAATGAATCCAAGTGAATGGCTTTCCTGTACTTCATTAATTGCCAAATGGCAATTCCATTTGTCGCCTGAGTATTGCTTTTGGAAAAGAGGTGGAGAGGGTTGGGTTCAATTTTTATTACGATTGGGGCAGGGTGTACTAGAACTGCCGCAAAGTTTGTTTTATTGCAATCATAAATCTTTCATTAAAAGATTGTGAGTAAATAGTCGAAGAAATAGGACAAACAAAAAGGGATGAAATTAATTGTTGTTATTTGTTTCAGATGATTGTGTTTCTGTTACTGTTCTGTATCAGTTTTGCCTTTATTGGACGCATTGAAATTGGACTGGATCAGAAATTGTCCATGCCTGAGGTAAGAAAGTTTCGTTTTTTGACGAAAATTTTCGAAGAATTTTTCTCCACAACTTTGCTGAAAACCTGCATAAGCGGATTTTCTGGAGGGCTGATCAGGAATCGAAATCCAAATTTTCTGATTCAGATTTTTGTTATCCCGGTGAGAGCTAAATTTACAAGCGCAATACAATAAGTGTATGTTAAGCTAGCGAAAGCTGAATCGAAAAACAGATTTCAAATCCATGTTCAGTGCCCCAGAAACTACAATATGCAAATGTTTCTCAAAATAGGGGAGAGCAATATTTTTGGTCACAGCACCTTACCAAATTAGAATTTTAATTTTTTAAATTTTAAAATTCTGGAATTCATCAGCCATCAGTACCTATTTTGTATATCAACCTAGTATATATACAAAATTTTACAGTTATTGGTCAAACATCGAAAGTTAGGGTTTAGGGGAAAGAGCCTGAGATCCGTTAGATGTTAAAAAATTTTGGTATTTTGATTGAATGAATTTGAAATAAAAAAACACAAAGAGAATGGATTAAGTCAAAGCAATAATTTCGATTTGCCTTTTTAACCTTTCTTCTCCCATATCTCTTGACGAGTTCTCAAAAGATTGTACTATAGTCTTTACAATACTTATAAGCTACGTTTTAACGTATGTAAATTATTGTTTTTCTACGTTTATTTTATTGTTTCAGGATTCCTATATGCTGGACTATTTTGAGTCGCTGGCTGAATATCTCTCTGTCGGTCCGCCGGTATACTTTGTTGTAAAGGGAAAGTATGACTACAGTAATGAGACGCTACAGAATCTACTGTGCGGAAGTGCTGGCTGTTTACAGTATTCTCTGGATGGTCAAGTCAGCCGAGCAGCGCAATGGTCAAATAGGTGATTATAATTCTTTTTTCTATTTTTCTGTAAGTCTTTTTTTCGTTTTAAAGCTTTATATATTTAATTTAATTTTTGATTTAAAATTTGATTTAATTTGTTGGATATTTTTTGCCCCTTCAGTATTTGTACAATCTGTGATTAAAGAAAAACCGTAGACGTCATGCGGTGTGAAGCATTTTTCTTACTTCTTTATACACGATATAAAATCGACCATTTAGATAGATCTAAATTTTTAAGTCTGTGATGGATGCTGTCAAAGTTTTTGAAGACTTCATTAGTTTTCTTTTAAGTTGTTTTTATCCTTTTTTCTGTAGGTCCTTTGTGGCACATCCTGTCAGTAATTGGGTTGATGATTATCTGGGCTGGCTGCAGCCCTACGGAGATCCCACCTGTTGTCGGACCTATCCCAACGGGACCTTTTGTCCATCTTTGGGTATATTGACGTTTGAAAGATAGTGTAATGCTGATTTCATAGTCCCAATCGCGAGTAGGCTCGCGTCTAAGCTCGCCAACGCGCTACACTGCCATGCTACAGTTGGAGACGTTAACGCACGTCGACGCGCGTAGGCGCGGCGCGTAGACGCTTCCAAATGGACGTGGACGTGCGTCAACCGCCCATTTGTAGCATGCTAGTTTACGCGCATCGACGCACGTCGACGTGCCTTGATGCGCGCAAAACGATGATGACGTTTGTAGACGCACGTCGGCGCTCGCCTGCATACATCTGCGTTCGCGACTATGAAGGCACCTTAAATTTGACTAGTTCAAGTAGAAACACGTGACACAGATTATTGTGTTATAGATGTCTTAACATAATGTCCAGGGCTACTGGATGCAATGAAATAAAAACAGGTAGAATTTAAAAACGTTTCAAGTTAAGCAATGCTGCAAAATCCGAAAATAAGCTTAATTTCTGTGGAGATGATCGGTTTTACCGGATGGTTCAAACCTCAAAATTCCTGGCTTATTTTACGGGGGGGGGGAGGGTGGGGGGCCGTCCCCCGTTCGGTGACCTCCCCCCATTCGAGGTTCCTCCCCATAAAAAGCCCCCCCATAAATTTCGACCTCCCCCGCCCATAACCCCGTAGCCCAAAAAATTGCCATTTTTACCATTTTTACCCTAAATTTTCGAAAAATTTTCCGGCTTCGCCGGAATTTTAACGAAATTTTCACTATTTTAGCGCAAAAAACACCTACAATTAGTCATTTTTAAGCGATTTTTGGCATTTTTTGCGCAAAAAACGTAAAACATTAGCAAAATTTTTTCAAAAATATGCCCCCCGTTTTTGGTGAGCCATGGGGGGGGCAACTTCGAGCCCCCCCCCCCCCATAAAGCCCCCACCCCCCATAAATTTTGGCCTAAAAATAAGCCAGAATCCTGCAGAGAAAATGTAATTCTCTTTCTTCTTTCAGTTGAAGACGACAACTGCACCACCTGTAATGTTTCTGTGACAGTTTCGGGTCGACCTATTCCGGAAGATTTCTTCAAATACGTTCACGAATTTCTTCTGGATAATCCGAATCAGAAATGTGCCAAAGCGTACGTCCTCCTCCGATATTTTTGTCTGCAGTCTGTGAGATTTTTAAATGTTCTCATTCCACTGATTGTTAGAAAGCATGTTACAAATGTGTAAAATTAAATAAATTAAATTATTAATTATTATTAATTAAAAAGTAAAAAATTAGTAGAATGGTTTGAAATTGTACACAAATGACATCTAGGTATTATATAGTTGAGAGCTCGATAACACAAAAATGGAGGTTGACCTTTGTTTTTGTATACATTTTTCCGGTTTGGGATGTTTCAGAGGTCACGCCGCATATTTTGCTGGTGTTCATTTTGCCACAAACGATTCTATAGATGGTAAGGAAACTAAAAAAATGCACCAAGCTTAATAATTAAAAAATTATAAGAATTAAATTACAGTTATAAGAATCCAACATTGGTATTTCTCAACTTTTGGGTGGTTAATCACGGCCCTTCTAACTTTTCTTCAGCTCTTCCTATCCTATAATTTCAACCATTCTCGTGATTGTTTTGTTTTTTTTGCTTTATTTTAGCCTCCTACTTTATGACATATCATAATATTCTGAAAACGTCTGCTGACTACACGGCTGCCCTGAGGAATGCTCGTTTTATTGCTGAAAATATTAGCAACGAAATTAATGCTGATCTACCTGTAGATGTTGATCCAATAGAAATCTATCCCTATAGGTATGGATATGCATGCATTACTTAATTAGGATTAATTAGTGTCTTTGTTGCAGTAAAATTTTGATTCTGTTTCTTTTTCCTTTCTTCGATATCATCATTCTGTTTGAGGACGGATAAAAGGCTGGCTGTCGGCTTGAAAAGTAAAGTGTGCTGGGACTTCGACCAGGGGGAACCCGATTAATCTGCTAGTTTTCACATTTGCAAGAAACTAGTCTCGCAAGTCGAGTGCTAGCAGCTACTCGACTCCATAAAACTTTGCGAGCACTATATAGACTCGACAGCTATGTAGACCCATGCCAGTTGTCGCGTATAGTGCCCCAAGTGTACCATAAAACGCTGGTAGTCGAGTTTCTTGGAAATGTGAAAACTAGCAGATTAATCGGGTTCCATAAAACCGTTGCCTTTCCTTGCTAGTACGCTACTAGCATCCGTCTAGTTCTCTAGTCTATTTTGACTAGAGAACTGATCAAAAAACATTAATAACTTCTTTTTTACGCTCAAATTTGTCCCCCCTTGCTGTTCTGTTGGTGTATAGAACTACAAAACATGTTCCTGTTGGAGAGAGGGTTAGCCTATACCCAATCGGATAGCAAAAACCACCTTTCCGTTTTAAGGTAAGGGTATGGTATAGGTTCATGGCTGGCAGCTTGAGCTTATTTTCTTGAACAGTTAGGAGGAGTGAGATCCCGGTCAGATTTCGGGGATCCTTTGCTTGAGCGGCTTACTCTTCTTCTTTTTAATTGTTGCATAACTATGCAGTTTTCCGGACATAGTAATCTATTCTCGTTTTTTTTCTTGTTTTTGTTTCAGTGTATTCTATGTGTACTATGAGCAGTATTTGGACATTGTCCGGCAGGCCGGCAAACAGTTGGGCATTTCTGTGGCGGCTGTGTTTGTGGTCACTTTCCTGTTCCTGGGGGTTGACCCCTGGTCAGCTGCCCTGGTCACGGGGACCATCTGCATGATCTTGATCGATCTCCACGGGTTCATGTCCTGGTGGGACATTTCCTACAATGCTGTCTCCTTGGTCAATTTGACCATGGTAAGATTAGAGTGGAGCTTTGGGGGTTTCTGAAGGTTTGTCGGTATTTTTAGTTTTTTTTAAGTTGGTCGTGCTCAACAATGTAACCAGAGTTAGCGTACCGGACGTTTAACCTTTTGGACGTGTTGTAACTGACATGCCAAATTGAATTTACGATGATGTGTACCTAAATTAAGATTAATATTTAAACAATATTGAAATAATTGGTGTATTTTGGTTGAAGAACCGCTGCGCCTATAAATTCAACAACCAGAATTTGTTAATAATTATCGTAATTGGCTAAGTAGTGTTTTGTCGCTTTAAGTTAAAAGTTTGTTTTTTAAGGTGGTGGTATCGTTTACCGCACTGGTGTAGACTGAAAAATTTGTAATGGCAACCTATATATTTGACTTCTTTAAAGCATTAAATAACCAACAAGTTACCCCTTAAAAGGGGAATAATACCGCCTTAGATTTTGGAATTTATGTGTTCAACGTTTTCTTTGTTTTCATCATTCTGTTCTAGTGTACGGTGACGTTAGCTTTTGACTAGTTTCAACTCCCGACATTTGCCGTTTCTGAGACAAAAGAATGGGAGTATTTTATTGCCATTTGCCACTGCCAATTGTGAAACTAAAATTATACCCAAAGAAGGATTCGATCTGTGTCCGGAACAGCTCCATGCGGACACCCTAGCCACTACACTACTCTGACTATAGCGATTTTATCGAGTAAACCGCGAGAGAGAAAGTTATCATTTATCTATATATGTTTATTTTAAACAATTTATTTTATCTAAATTCTGAAGCAAAGCAAACACTAATGAAATAAATACAGTGCAAGCGCAAAATCAGTCTTTGCACACGAAAATTGTAACATCCGTTTTAGCTATTTATTGATCTGCTAAACCTCTGCCAATCAAGTGACAGGCAAATAACGCCCGAGTTTCGGTAATATGAGAAAAGGCAGAAAGTGATCGTTTGCAAAACAATTTACAGGGCGTTGAAAATGAACTAAATTGACTGTAATGACGCTCTAAAAATTGCAAAATCGTAGAAAAATTGTTGGGCAAAAAAACCTGCGTAACAGGGACATGTGTTGAAGATAGGACGGAAATCCTCCGCGCCAAGCAATTTACATGCAAAACATATGAATTCAGATGGGTCAACCCATTACAAGTATACCGCCTCCGGCGGTATAAAAACTTGAATATTCTCAAAAATGTAGCTTTCACGGTTGGGTGGTAACTCACAAATTTGAAAAATTAAAATGAAATTTTGAATAAGGATTGCTTTCGATTGAATTACGTTAGAAAGCTAAAATTTCGTATGCAACGACAGGAATGTCTTGCCGAGAGTCATTTTTCAGCATTTTAGTTACTGTTTAACATTTCGAAAGAAAACTACCAAAAACGCACACTGACCCCATTTTTCAAAATTCACCAAGCGATATCTCAGTTCTTGACTCAAACGGAAAACTAGGAAAAATGACCCTGCAATAGGTTTTGGTCAATTTGTACGTCAAATTTGAAACACAATATTACTCGAAATGTGAGAAAACTTTGTTTAAAACATAAAATTCCCTTACTATTTAACGATCAACGTATTTGGTGCTTAGCTAAGTGCTGGCTTGCCATTACAAACGCGCAGCAGTGACCAAAAAGGATTGATGATCTTGTTATCGTAGAATAGTGAAACAGACTGGTTGGGGAGGAAGAAAACGAGTGGGGCGGAGTTATTTATTTCCATATATGTTTACGGACACTTTGGAAGTTGTGGGGGGGGGGCGAATAGCGTTATTTTATTTCTATTCCCCCTTCGTAATTTTACTCCCCCCCGCACTCTTCATGCGTAGAATATGTCTGAATGTTGCTACTATGGGTTATTTTAATTTGCCAGTTATCCACAATCGTTAAATATGCATGAATGATTGACATTAAACGAAAAATTCCATTTTCTTATAAATGTCGGTTTTCGGCGGAACAGACAGAGCTGCACGCTGTCCGCTCGCCGAAAGTAGTCTGGTTCGAGTTTAAAAAATTTAAAAATTTTGATTTTTTAATTTTTTTCAGTTTTTAGTCTGGATTGTGTCCACGTATATTAATAATGGTAAAAAATTCGAAAACTACAAAATAATTGAAAAACTCGTTATCACCATTTTTCGTCAAATATGGAATTTTGGTCAAAATAAAAATTTTTTCATACACGATTAAAAGTTTTATCAGTATGATTGGGAACACTAGTAAGGTCATCAAGCGATATTTCAAGTCATTGGGATTATTTGCTATGAAGTTAGCCTTTAAAATACGGTAAACGAAACCACCACCTTAAGCTACTGACTGCTGAACGTTCGAGATGACAGATAAGACGTCTTTTTGTCTAAATTTAGAGGTGAAAAGGAAGTGAACTTTATACAGTTTCAAAAATTTCCAGAAAAACTTAACTATTTTTGCCGCATTCTTTTTGTCTATTTTTGTCGCTTTCATGTTCTTATCAAGTCTGTGCTTTTTTGCGGTTGCTATTTTTTCCTGCTATGTTTTAGGCGATCGGTATATCGGTGGAATTTTGTTCTCACATTGCTCGCATGTTTTCTATCAGTCAGAAATCCACGAGGGTTCTGAGAGCTTTAGAAGCCCTGGGTACTATGGGGCCTTCGGTAAGCATATATTGTATTAAAGTACGTGGTATACATGTACATAGGTATACACAAGGTATACATATTTGTATAATTTTATCTCGTACAGTGTTTTACTGTGGAGACTGACTGTAATAGTTGCAACAAGACGTTGTAAATTTCTCATGCGATAAGCAATTATTGAGCAAATATGGGCATGACCTTTGAATGCCCTCCGCGCAGAACAAATTTTATCAATTTAGAGCTGATTTGATAAGGCTTGGCTTAGCTAAATGTCAAACATGTAGGCCAGACTACTTAACCAAAGTTGCTGTGAAAGTTGAATCTTTGGAATGTTGTTTACTTGTCTCCTGTTTCGATTGGGGATATTTGAATAAAATGTACCTACTTGATTTTGCTGCTGGGGAACCTGTCTTTGAGTATCTTGGAGTGGAGTGGCCGGAATAGAATAAACTATCAAGAAAAGCGTAAAGCAAGACGTTCCGTTAAAAGGGAGGCATTTTGAAATTTTTAATCTACTATGTCTGTATTGCTCTAAAGTATGGAAAATTCATAATGCAGTGTACGTATTTGGTTGGACCGAATATTATTAGCACAGTTAGTAGCATGGTAGTTAGCTACGTATACATAGGTTTTGTTTGTTTTTTTTCTGTTACAGGTCTTTGCTGGTATCACGGTCACCAAATTTGTGGGTATCATTGTGCTGGCCTTTGCTCACTCCCAGCTCTTCCAAGTCTTCTACTTTCGACTCTACCTGGGTATCGTGATCTTTGGGGCCAGTCATGGCCTTATATTTCTTCCGGTGGCCCTTAGCTACTTAGGTACATAGCAAACTTTTTGTAGTTAATTATTATGTTAGTTTTTACAGTGGACTGCACTTGTGGTGGAACTATTTGGATATTAGCTGAAAAGTACATCCTGAATTAAAAAGTGTGTGTCATGGAATGATGTGCGAAAACCTATTTTTTCCGACCATTTCTGCTGAACCCTCGGCCAATTTTTTCTTACCCCTTGGGCCCCCTTCACGTTTCACGGTGGTAGGGCTTGTACTTTGTCTTTGCTGGGAGGGTGGTGGACTTGGACCCTGTGTCAGCCTGCCTATGCTAGTGTGGTCTTAGTTCTGTTAGGTAATTGGTAATTGGTTGATTGTTAACTACGTAATTGGTGAATTAATCTGATTTTAAGGACAGGGTCTGGCACAACAGGCAGGGCAGGCACTATATTATGATTAGTGCAGGATTAAATTTTTTCAACCGATGTTTTTGTGTAGTTTTTTTTGTTATTTTAGGTCCGCCGCGAAGAAAAATCCCCGAAGTCAGCTCAGATTCGATTGAAGAGAATGGCGTGCCTTCCTATGAAAGACTCAGTCGGTCCACCTCTCCCACTGCCCCTACGGAAAGTGAAGATCCCAGATTCTAGCACACCCCCCACACCCCCCATTTCCCTTTCCCCCCCCCCGATTTTAATGTTTTATTGTGACTTATGTGCTGAACTTGGTACTGTTTTTTTTACATTATTTGCTTTATCCGATGTGCCTGCCTGTGGCACACTGTGACCAAAGTAGTTAAAGCTGACTTTTTCAGTGGGGTATCCGATTCTTGCCTGGCGTTAATCGTGGTTTTACTGATCTCTGTTTGGATCGTTGCAGTATAACGAAAATAAGCTACTCAGCTCTCTAGTTTAAGAAAAGTAAATTATTTTGGTAAAACTTAAATTCAGCTAAATTGGATTTATGTAGGTTGAATCTTTTTACAACATGCATATTGAATTTAGAATTATAGTTTCGAAATTGTGAAAACTGTTTTCCATTTCGTAACCAGGATAATACTGGAAACTTTCGGATCCGCGATTTTGGAAAGAAAGGGAGACACCTTTTGCCGTTTGTTTCACTGTCCATTTTATTTAAGCTTGACTGCTATTTAATTGTATGAAACATCGAATTGTTTATTTGTAAGTAACAGATTTATCTTGTTTTGGTTGTGAATTAATATGTGTAATAAAGTAATCCGTGACTCATATAGGACTAGTAGTAGAATTCCCACGGCCACTAACGTAGCTAGAATTTGTTCGCAAAGCTTGCTACACACAGTACACTATCTATCGCAAAGTCACACTTGCGAATCCGCATTATTTTTTTATGAAATTTTCCCCAGGACTGCACCAAATAAAATAAATCTAAGAATGGCTGCGGCTGCAAAATAGCATGCAGATATTCCGAGTTTTTTAAGTAAAATAGTGTGGTACTGTTCTGCTATTCTGCAGCCACACTTGTGTCTTAAACTTATATCTGGAAAACAGTCAACTTGCTGAAGTACAGTTGAATAATGAGTGAATGCTGTCAGTGACACATGAACAAGACAAATTGAATTTATGACCAAATGATTATGTACTGTACTTTATTAGCCGCAACTCTACGTTATTAAAAACAGGAATCGATAATTATTTTTACATGTCTACTAATTTCGTTGTTTGCAAGCTTTGTTTTCCGTGGTACAACAGGAACATGGTCTAAGGTCTGATCTTTAGGCTTAGTGGATCTCATAGGAAGTGACCGTAATTCTGTCTCCGGCCAAATTCCTTAGGAGGAAGAATGGGCTATCTTTATAGGATTGTAGTCTTTCCTGGTGTTCTCGTGCCATGACAATTGTGGCTTCGCTGGCTGAAAATAAGAAAATTGCGTACTACTAAGGGTACATAATAACTAAGAGTGTGACAAGCGCAGCACTCTTAGCTATCATTCTGAGGACATCATCCGCACGATAACGGCCTACCCCCCCAAATCAGACCCCAGTGACCCCCCCACAAAACAGACCCTAGTGGATTTGACCCCTCCCCACAAATCAGACCCTAGTGAAATGACCCCCCCCCACAAATCAGACCCTAGTGAATCCACTAGGGTCTGTTTTGGGGGGGGGGGTGGTTGACTAGGGTCTGTTTTGTGGGGGGTTACTGGGATCTGATTTGTGGGGGAGGGTAGGCCGTTATCGTGCAGACGATGTCCCCAGCCTGATAGCTAAAATAGTGCTGCGCTTGTCACCCTTAGTTATTATGTACTCTTGGTACTACTAAGGGTATTTTCTCGATAGAGTTAAAACGAAGTTAAACAAGGTCCTTTACATGAAAGTCAAAAGAGGAAAAGTCGAGGTTGAGTAGGTAGAGGTCAGAGCTAGTTTTAAACCTTACTCTATTATTTCTCGAAATTTAAATTAAAGTTAATAACTGCTTATTAATTTATGTATAGCCTTCATTAGTTAGTAAACCGGCTTTACACTAATTTCTCACCGGAGACAACCTCCACCGATTGGATTTCGGACACATCAATTTGCAGCATAGCAGCAAACTGGTTCTTCAAACTGTCCGCTTCCGCAGTTGAGACTTCCAATATCTCGGTCTCGGTCAGCATGGTAGCAGATGGGATGTCTAAACCATAAGAACTGTCAAAAGTACTGTCATAGCGCTCGTTTTTCTCCAAAGCACACCAATTTAATTCATAAATGCTCATTTGTTTTCTGGTTGTAAATGCAAAGTGTAGATCCTGTAGGTCCTTTGGCCTACGTTAAGTATTTGTCTAATTTAGGCTGGAAGTTGCTTTTCTAAGAAAATTGAAAAACAGAAATTCCGGTTGAAACAGGCGAAGCTCTGTTTCACTAAAAATACGTCTCCCTTAGTTCACTTTTTACGCATCTTACCATCTCCGGGGGTTGTTTCCTCGTTGGCGGGAGTGGTGGCAGCCACCGTTGTACCTTCCTCGCTGCTTGAACTGTCGTCGCATGACTGAAAATGAAAAGTATATATAATACAAAAATCAGAAGTGAAAATAAAATAGAATATTAGAAAATTTTCATATTGCTTGCATTGCCGGTTACAGTTCTGCTGTAAACCAACTGGATAGCACGCTATATATAAGGTCATCCATGACATTGAAATTATATGCTAATGGCAATGGCTCCCTGGCCCCATGACTTTTGTGATGCTATGGTGGCATTTTTGCCTCCAGCGCGGAGGGTGTATGGTTCGATTCCCGGTAGAGCTAAATCTTTACATAATTGCGGAATTGTAACTTATAACTCACTAAGTTGATCTCAACAGAAATAATAATGTTTCGCGAAACTTCTTGTAATCTGTCTGGCATTAGGTTACTTTTAAAAAGCATAAGCTACATGTATATTAAACTTGCGCCTTTGCCGTTGTGAGAATGTTTCCCATGTCCACCGCCGGAGCCTTTACCATTACCTCTGCCTCGTTTCTGATGTTTACCATTGGAATTAGAATGGCAGCTCCTAAAAATGAAATGCTAAATTGGAAAATAGAAATGTTAAACTTATTGTACACTGGAGATTTTGAAGGATTAAAACTTAATGTTATTTGATGAGGTTTTTGGAGACTTTCGGGTATATACTCCTTGTAAGGGACCCACTGTAGTAGGTACCAATTTTATCAAAAAGGTCCCACATTTTGTTCTGTTATAATGAACTTGCTGTGCGATTCCTATTATGCTGAGATTACTAAAACGACTGCTAGCATTAACTAATGAAAAATGAACCACAATGATGCTGAACCACTCACAAAATCTAATAAAAACTTACGCGTATGCTACCAAAGCTACCAACAGGAAGACAACAAAGACTGAGCGCATGATCTGAAACAGACAAGGATTAAAGTTTGATCAAAATGGAGACGAACTGTGAGCGCCTGTCCTGAGTTAACATTTGAAGTTAGCCTGTAAAAGGTATAATTTTGGAATCTTCTAGCGAAGAAGAAAGTGCCAGTCATCATTATCACGTCCATGTCCGGCAAGCGTATGCAAAATCCATAAAAACATTTCAGATTCGGAAGGAAAATGCTAAATATTCTAACAAAACTGTAGGACCAACCCATCTTGCTGTACAATTTTTGTAATTTTTTTGGAAATCCCGTTACCGGGCATGGACCGAATGTGCTTTGACCCGATCTTCAAAATTATTTTTCGCCACGGATCATCATTACCAGAATATGAGTTGTTAAGGATATTCCTTCAGAAATGGCAACGTTTTTATCGATATGGCATCCGCTAGCCGGTGGGATTTAGACTAGAGACCTAATAATAAAGGTCTCTGCGGATTCTCCTCCTCCTGAGTATTCTAAAAATATCCACTTTATATAGACTAACTTAAAATGTTAACCCTCTTCTGCCCAAGACTTCTCGGGGACATCGGCTCAAAATGACCAATTTTACATTTTTGGCTGCCGCTTTTGGGGTTGAATTGGGCTTCGACTTTAGTACACATTTTGGGGTTGGATTTTCTATTAACCCTTTGTCTCGACTAATTCTCCCTAACTCAACTCACACCTCCTCCCCGTCCTGTGCTCTATTTCCAATCTCCCATATTTTCCCCTCTTTCCCCCAGTCTTGCATTTTTGTCTCCCCTCCTCCAATCTTGTACTTATTGGTAGCTAGTAAGTTTATACTAATTTTTGTATTTCCGTTCTGATTTTTACTGAATTAACCGTAACTTTCTATAAATCAGCAGTTGTCTAACGCTCTTTTCTTTAATTTTAACCTAAACTTAAGCCAGCTATAATCTCTAAGTAAACGCTCCGGGGCTAGCCTGGGTATTTCTGGGTGTGTCTTTCGGTCCAAACTCCCCCTTTCTGTTTAGGCGCCAGACAGTCCGGCGTCTCCCAAAATTATTATCCCCCACATCTGGCGAGGATCGTCCGGGATCTGAAAGAGAGCCAAATCTCCTTAGCAGTCAGGGCCTGTGTTACATTGCGCCAGCTCTAAGTAGTGGAGGTAGTTCTGTGGTTAAATTCCCGGGCTTCTCCATTACAATTTGTTTGCTTTCTCGGCTGCGCAATTTTTTTAAATACAGCACAATTCCAGCGCTTTCCTGTCAACTAATAGCCCATCATGCAGACGCAAGATAAACACATTTATGATTTCAATAACTCGTGACAACTTTTAAACGTTAAAGAGTTAATCAAAAGTTAACTCGATACTTTGCATGAAAGAGCCGAAGTAAATCTAAATTCAAAAAGTCGAGTTTGAAAGGAGTGAAACCAGTTAAAAATGTTAACTCTACTCGATTCTACTGTCTATTCTACCTTTTCGTGAAAACGGCCCTACCAAACAAACTCCGGCTTAAAGTAAAACTCACCAATTCAATGAATTCAGCTTAACCGTTCGGTCGTCGGAGAGATTTAATTCTGAAATCTACAAATTCGCTCCGTTAAATACTTTAGCGAGAGCTTTGTTTGAATAGAGAGCTATTATTTCTGATTTAATAACTGCTATAAAAATTATGTTTTGACTAGACAAAAACTAGCGAATAATAAGTATCTAATTCAATGCTCCCCAACAAATTACCATTTAAATCGTTTTTATTCAATCTTTTGATTGATTTACGTTACTGCCAAATCAGCTAATAAAAACGATTGTTTCAGAAATAGTTTGACGTTAGGTAATTATGGTTACAATTTGACGGGAATAGTAATAGATGAAGCTACTTTGATATTACGACAGTGACAACTTTATTGAACCAATTTAGAGTGATAGGCCCACGCATGACTGAGTTTCGCTTATGCAGCTTAAACGAAATATATAATTGCTAACTTTGAGGTTATTGTCCCGACACTTTTCACGTATCCTGTCGAAAAAGTACGGCAAAGCAATTTGGAAAACGGATCTAATCTGGGGGCATGCGGTTTCAGTGATAGCTGGTAACATTCACACATTAATTCAAGCGTTACATCAAATGCCGAACTAATTTACATGCAACATAAATGTCAAAATTGCTCGTTTGTGTGTGGAAATAGAGGGAAGTGGCAAGATAAATACCTTAGCTAGGTAAACGTTACAGTACTACATATGCTGGTACTAGGACCTCCCTGAACGATTAGGTAGTCTGTTAGGTAATTATGGAATTGGTTAGTTAAGTAAACAGTCAGTTATGCCACAAATTGTGTGATCTCTTGCGTGATGAATGCTTCAGTAAATATTCGCCACGTCATTATTATTTAATAACTGCGCAAGACACAAACTTACTCTTCAGTCGGTCATTCTTTGGTGACTGCATGCATTATTAGCAGTAAAGGATCAGCAAACTGGGTAGCTTTCCGAGGCTGGGATGGTGGCACATGGAGCTGCGGCGCTGCGGTGGTGGGAGTGGTGGCGCTTTGTAGTTGTGGTAGTGATGGTGGGGGTAGAGGGCTATGCTAAGAGGTCAGGCGCTGTGGCGCCATGACTTCTGGGCGACCGGAACCATGGCAGAAGTAGTTAGAATGAGAGAACGAGAACCACCCGCCACCGCCGCCCACTAATCCTAACTGCCTTTCTAAGGGCAACCATCTTAAAATATTGATAGTTTTAGTTCGCCCCACTCCAGTTGGCACACGTCGGTTACAAGTGGTGTCAGCGGGGAGTAGAAGTTTGACTGACACCGAATAACTGCTTTTGCAATTAACCGACGCGTTTAACAAGACCAGCAATGAGCCTATTGCTACCAATGAGCCCACCGCGGCAGCTCCACCCGAGGGCGGATGACACTTGGAATCTCGGTGAATTGCCAGCAGCGGCCGAGTGCTATTCGCGTTGTCGTCTGCCACCGGAAGGAGTGATTATGTTTTCACATAATATAGGTACAAAGAATACATCCAAGATTCCAACAAACAGTGTGGACAATATCATTTAAATTGGTTTAGTTTCTCGGGGCTGAGCGGACACGATGGACTCATTTGTTGAACCGGCCCAGATTTAATCTCCCACGAACGAAAACTCCAGAAGACGTGTGTCGGTACTTCAACTTGCGGCTTGTAGGTTGGTTATCTGAAGTTCAAATTTGGCAGATTAAGCAACAACCTACCCTCAATATTGTTACAAGATAGACATCGAAGTTTTTCGCATTTTACTGTATTAAGGTGGTGATGCCTTTTGGGCACATATTGTTGGTTGACGGTTCAAATCAAGATGAAATTTGATGAAACTTTCCAAACTAAGCTCTCTTAGCATTCCAAGACTCTCCGCGCAATCCCGCTTCAAAAATTCGACGTCTCCGTTCAGGATGGTTTTTGCCGATTTTTGACAGTTATACAGTTGCTGTGCAGGTATGATTATATTCTTTCGAAAGATCTTGTTGAGCTCTACATTTTTGCTTTTTGACGCACCTTTCTAGCTTTTCTCTATAGTGAGATATAGCTGATTTTCTTATTTTGGGGTTGAAAACTTGTCATTTTTGCAGAAATCAAATAATCCTCCATTTCTTGAGCTACACAAGCTGTAAAATTAAACTAAGGGTGTCAATTTGAAGGTCTCGTCGAGGCCGATTATTCGTGGCATTGTAATCTTCTAAATGCTATCCCGTACGTTGCTATCATAAAAAATGTAGTTTTTGCAAAAACATGACCAAATTTTTTCCAGCGATTGTGGAGCATTTACTATGCAAGCTAGAGGGGCGCCACTTACTAGACGTGTTTTACACAAAAATACCCAGGGACCCTTTTTTAGTTGCCACGATTGCTGCTTTCTAGCTAAAGTGGTCGCTTGCCAAAGTTGGGAAAAGTAGGCAAAATCCAGGTTGCGCTTACATTTTAGCTAATTTCTTTGCAACGAAGAGCGGTTTCATAATAATTAAAAAAGGGTCTCCAGGTATTTGATAGTGGAATCGAATGATATGGCCGATGCCTCACGAAAAAATTTACTTTAGTCTGCAAAAAATCGGGAAAATTAAATTACTTCGAAAATGCAGTAAAATAATTTCCGAAAACTAGTGTTAGTTTCGTTGTATCCATTAGAAAGAGCAAATGTTAACCTGCATTTTGATATAAACATGGCTTCTTAACTCCAACGAACGAATGAGTAATAAGGGTTCAAAGTTGATGTCTCCAAAACGAATCACCACCTTAAATGACGTAGGAATGAATTTAAATTTAACCCCCGGAGGTTCCCAGCCTCCACGGCCAATGGCCTAAGGGCGAGCCATCTATTTAAACGATGCTAATCCATATAGATACTGTATACTATGATCAAAAGCTACCTTAACTGGTTCGGTGTTCATCTATGGCCCGGGGAGATAGCACAACCCATCCATAGCTACTGACCGAAGTCCTGGATAATATATGTCCATAACGGTGTTCCATGGATTTTAACCGTACGATAACCTACTCGCTGGCCTACCCAATTACGTTAACCGCACAGTTGTCCAAGTGCCTTCTGGGCTTTGATATACCCAGCATATGCAAGTAAGTTACCTCATATCGGAATAAAGAAAAGTGTCAACAACGATGGGAGGGAGCGTACTACTAGTCATTTAGTAGCCATTAATTCTGTCACTTGGTTCGAATCCACATCTTACAACAATAATTATGTGCAAATATCAGTTGAATATCAGCAATTAACAATGGAGACTACTTTTTTGTTCAGCTTCCCAGGTCAATTGGTTTACTGGTACTATTAAACAACTACAACTTAACAAAATTAACAGTGCAGTTAATTAAAATATCAGTAAACAACAGAGCTACAAAATACTGATAAAGTTAATAATAAAATATTAATAAAATTAACAATACTTAAAAATGTAGCTATTACGAAATCAGAACCGTTACCCATTTGATTCAGAAAATAATTTCCATTCAATTTGAAAAGGTTTTTGGAACAAACGGTGCGCCCATTTTATGAACATACTACTTGGTAATGTGTGTACAGTATATGAAACATTTACATCCTTAGATTTTATCACAAGTATAGGATCTGAATTCCTATCATCAACAAAAGCTTCCTCTTTTCGAGGTTAACACGCACTTCAGCTACTTCAATAAATAACTTTTCATCCGAGCCTTTACAGGCTCGAATTGCCGGCAAAGTCCGATAAAATTTTTGTTTTCTGGCTTTCTAGCAATGTTCAAGTTTTTGAGATTCTTTCCATTGGCCATGATTTTGTTGATCCATTCAGGTCTGAGAAAGGCTATGATCACCGGTTTTGGTTTTTTCTTTGACACTTTTATTCGGTAAAGATCCTTCAGTTCGTCCCGGGTTAGGGGCTGCGCACCGTCGCCCAGGAGTTCCTTGTTGATAAGGTCAATAACGGCCGGAGTCACAGATTCCGTCAGTCATCAGATTCATTAGATTCATTTTCCGACGGATCAAAGTTCCGGATAATTAAATTAGATCGCTTTGACTGCTGCTCAAGAAAATAGCAGTGCCTAGTATTTTTCGAAACGTCCGATTCCACCGTTTTCATCCGTCGTTCTACTTCCTCCTTCAGATCATGTCCGAAGTTGGTCACTACCTGCTGGACCAGTTGAACCACCCGAAAGGAAGGAAGTTCCAGCACCGTTCGTGTCGTTGGGTTCCCATTACGATGTCCCGGGCCGATCGTTCCTGTGATTGCTCCTTTATCTAGATCTGGATCGTGGTCTATACCTGGATCTGGACCGCGATCTGGATCTTTCGCACGATTGGAACCGGGTTTCGCATCGGTGATATCTGGATCACCTGTCACGTCTATCATCCTGAAATTAACAGTGTAAGTGTTAACGTCTATCATACTTACCGTCATATACTTACTAGTCATATAGACAATAATCTAATTGCGGTATTGGACTGAAAGTTGTGTTTTGAAGTTAAGGATAGATATGAATGCTCAATCTCCACAAGCTTGAGGACGTGTACTAACCGATACCGGAAATTCCGGTATCGGGATGTAATAACTACTTTCTGACTAGAAAGTGGGATGTAGTACACTGTCTGCAGACTCGTTGTTCAGTTGTAAATATATCAATATGCATTGTGATGATGGTTGCTTCTTTCTTCCTTTTCATGGTATGTATGTTTCCTGCAATCCTTGGACCTCCCTCAAGTTAGCAGCCCCAAGTAATGAGTCAGTGCTTAAACCAATTGAGTCACAAAGGTTATGCTTCAAAATAAATGAGACAATTAAAAATTTGAGACACCTTTTAATTAGGCAGAAATCATAATTAATTTTTGGGGCTGCTAATTAGAGGTGTGCAGCCCCACTTTCGAGTCACGCGTTTATTTCACAACAAATCATAGAAATGAGTAGAATATAAATGAGACACCATCATAAACTTGAAACCAACTAACCATTCATCAGCAATTTTAAAATAAACACACTTATTTTGTAATACAACAATGAAAGTTTCTTAGCTAATAGTTGGCTTTGCAGGGTTATCGTTGGGAGGGGGATTATCATTATAAGGTGGGCATAGGTGTAAGCAGCGAAGCCGGGGCCGGGTGGAGTAGAGTTTGTCACGCTTTCACGTTTTCCCACACTTTTAAGCTCATTAAAGATTGCACCCGTTTGGTCAGTTTTTATGTACCCCGCCGCCATAGGCGTGTTTGGAGGGGGGGGACCCTCAAATTTGGCTCCCCATTTTCAGATTTTGCCCCCCCCCAATGTTTGGCCAAAAATAGCAACTTTATATATATATATATACGTATATATACAGGGCTTTTCTAGGCGGAATAGGTTGGCGTGGGGACGTGGGAGAGCCTAACCCCACTGAGGGGGAGGAGTGGGTGGACCTAAACTTGACTAAAATCGCCAACAATTTTGTAAAATTTATGCGTTTTCTGCATGTATTGCTATAAATAACTAAAAACGTAGAAAGAACCCGCTAGAAATTTTGAAATTTTGACCAAAAATCCTTATAATTTGGTATTTCGCGTGCAGGTTATTGTGAGTTGGGGTGGGGGTGCGGGTGAGAAACCAAAAAGTGGGTGGAGAGAAAAGGGGTCGGCTTGGGTGAACCCAAAAACTGGGCGAGGGGAAACTCCCATCCCCACAGAAACACCCAGTATACAATGTACATATGTATGAGTGCCTGACTAGAAATTTTACAAATTATCGGGATTTTTGGTTAAAAATTCTGAAAACTTCATTTCGATATTAGTAAAAATTCTTAATCCTCCCCTTGGCCTTGCCTTGAGAGATCGAATGAAAAACATAACATAGTACTATGCACGTTGAGCAGAAGTCGAAAAATTCAACTTTATATGGAATACATCAGCATTCGGATAGCCACTTTCTTGGTTGAAATAACCGGAATCTTTGCTGCTTTCATATCATCAATAGTCTGCCACGACTTATCGCTTCGTCTAAGCGTAACAGACGAAGTGTCCAGGTTGCTGTACAATGCATGCTCTTAGCTGAAATGTCAGCTGACACTGGTACGAGTTCAAGGCTTCAGGAATTGCGGAAAGTGGAATGGGCGGGATCTCCTCGTAAAGAGACATACCAATCTCGTCACCGGTTTCATTCTTGGAGCTAGGGTCTGTGGTCTCGCAAGTGGCAAAAAGGCAGGAAAAAAGCAAATGAGGCGGAACTGGAGGACACGGCTGATTCCGTATACCACTGCAGTAAAAGGATGTGAGCGGTTCATCAGGACAAGGCATTGAGACGTCTTGACTGCAGCGGAGTTTGAGGCTGCAGTTTGTTACATTTGGCTGGAAGTGACCTCTTCAAGTAGTTGGTTTGCAAATGACTCATGGAGGGAGGTCATATCAATAATCACCGGAATGCTTGCTCTCGTTCTCGTCTGACTGGTTCTGGACAATATGGATTGCTGCATGTGCTGATGCTGGTACAGAATGGTACAGTTGCCATCCTTTCTACCGTGGTCCAACAGTCAACAACAATAATTTCACCCGTACCAGTCTCAATTATCCGCTGAAGCAAAGCTGCTCGAGCTCGGTAAGTTAAAGTTAAGTTAAAAATGGCATTTTCTGGCGTTTCTAATCATAGTTTCCTTTGG
>JASAND010025074.1:0-42117 GCA_030248195.1 Trissonchulus latispiculum
GCATACCTAGCATGATTTATACATGCTAGTGTAAGAGTTTCTTACTCTTATGCACTCTTGCTAATGCTACTGTTACCAAGAATACATAATACATAAGAGTATGATAAGCGTCATACGCTATGTATATCTGCTCGCTACATCCTCTGCACGCTATCTGCTTACCCCCCACATAAATCGGACAACCTAATCAACGCAATTCTGCATTCTGAAATTTGGAAACACAACTAGTCTGTTGAGTCAAAGTGCGTCCGTTACGTGCAAGCACAGCGTGCGAATTTTTTTGACAATTTCTGGGAGGGGGGGGGGTAGCCGATAGCGCATGTAGTAAGCTGACAATACATAGTGTATGACGCTTGTCATACTCTTATGTATTATGCATTCTTGCTACTACTACTACTACTACTAATAATAATAATACTAATAATTTAATATTGCTATGTTAACTTAAACTTAAAGATCAAGTAAACGCCAATATATCCTCGACTTTCAAAATGAGAAACCGTTTGTTGTTCAAATATGACCGTACGGATTACCTTTACCATCAGTCGTATCGGGTCGCTATATGTTCCGATCACTACCTGCTGGACAATGGGCTTTAAAATGAGGTATTAGTCTATCATCACTATGCAATCACAGCCTCAGGATTCCAGGAGTGACCGATGTGTCTATCAAAAGATTTTGAGTACTGCATTATAGCGAGATTCCGTGGAACCAACGCAGCGGGGACTAAGCATAAACTATTCCACGAAAATGTGCTGGCTTGGTTGGAATTTTGCTGTCCGGTCTTTGATGAAAAATGTTTCTAGGCAAACTAGCTGGTTTAACTGGAAACTAGTCAATCCAAAATTAAAGTTAAAATACCTACGTTCTAAATACACAAGAAATTTTACAGAAAGGCTCTCAGTGGTTGGAAATAGAGTTGTGAGGTTAAGAAATTATCTTCAAGAGGACATGTAGCTACAACAGCCGGGCCTGTGACGGTCCGGTGCATGCAAGCCCGACTCGGACCTCGATATCCGCTTCTGCCAGAGTTGGAATCTTGCAGGCAAGAATTGAGGCGCCGGTATTTCTGCGAAAGCCGGCTAACTCGAAAAGAATCACGCCGTCTGGGCTAAAACGTTCAAATGTTCCTGGAATTTAGCTCATAAGTTATCGCATACTATCATATACTTTGCACCCGCTGAATCTCGCTATAGTGGTGTACTCAGAATTTTTTGATAGACGCATGAGGTGTACAGATAATGTATAATAGTAATAGGCAAGAAACTAATTAGCATGTGTAAAGAAAATGAAAAATAAAGCTTAAATCTGCATTCTAAACGCTCTACTAAAACGCTCTAGTTTTCTGCGAAATTCTCTATCTTACGAGACCAAGATAAACGTTTTTGTTCCTCTCAGTCAAAAGTTACACTGGGAGCATGGATACTAAAAGTGGATAAATCTTGTCAGTAAGTGCAATAAATAGATGAAATTGAATTAGTCTTCACTGTATTAGGTTTCTCATAAAAAGCTCCTGTTGATGAGAACAATAGCTAGCTAGAACGATAAGGAATTTTGTTTTTGCCATCTGGACTAAAAGTTGTAGTGGGAACATCAGTGTTGAACTGAAGAATTAGTGTGTTGGGCGTAATGAGACCGAAAATTGGGTTCTGTATTCTGTGAATCAAGGTCTTTCAAAAAGCTTCTGCTAATAAGATTATAAGCTATTAAAATATAAGAATTTTGTAGTATGGTCCTTTCCATTAAACGTTACACTGGGAGCAGATCAGTGAAACTGTCTGTTAAAACGAATGAAGCCTGCACGAGCTGTCGCAGGCTGGGTTCGCACCTGCAGTTGCAGCAAAAAATTATCACAGGAGCAGATATTAAACGTTTGATCACAAGAAAGTTTAGAATAGCTAATGGATCTGCTATCTAGGATATTTTGGAACCTAAAATCTAGTACTACAAATTAACAACTCGAATGCGTATTGTAAAATAGTTATTTTGTTCCTTTTATTTAGTGTACAGTAATTGATAATTGAGAATGTTATGTTTAAGTCAGTCTGAAAAGCAGCAAAAAGCCAAAAATGCGTGAGTACCTGTACATTTGTGCGACTAGGTTTCTGCCTTCAATATTTGTTGTAAGATTAATAATAATTGTTGTGTAATATTGTATTCTATTCTACATTGTACGTTATGTGAGAATCCGTTCACCTGAAACCCAATGTTAAGCAACTTTAACCATTTTTATTCTGCAGCATCAGTCGTATGGGCTTTAGTCACAGGCCCCCTCTTTTGAATGAGTGTACGAATGTGTGATGACTGCCTGTGAGTATACGACTTTGTGAGAATATCTTTCTCTCTTCCCTCAGTGAAAGTACGCTTTGAGTCAGACAGAGGGGAACCCCTCTTTAGAAAACTTCAGTGCACAAGCCACCCCTGAAGATAAAAGGCAAAGTTAATAGTTAAGTTTAGTTGGCCGAAAGTTTTAATATTTAAAGTTGGCCGAAAGTTTAAGTAGCTGCATAAGAACTTAGTTGATTTAGTTAGGGTTTATTTTATATTGGGCTCTTGTCCCGTTCTTGTTATTACGATTTTATCTTTACTCTTGGTCTCTTCTCTGTTTCTTTCTCGGCTTGCCTATTTTCTCACAATCCCAAAACTCGCGCAATAGGGAAGCTATAGAATTGCACTTCGGGACAAAGATACTTAGAAAATAAAAATTTATGGCTAGGGCTCCTAGGTTACTTGAGGCCACTTGAAAATTGGCGCAAGGACACCAAAAGTTACTCAACCAGGGTAATGGATTACCCAGGTGCAATTTCTAAAGAGACTTGGGAAGAGGCGGAGACCCCTTCCCAAGATATGAACCAATGACAGAGTAGCAAAAGCAAAAGCAGCCAATGGCGTTTGCCAAAATCTCAAAATTCTGAGGAACAACCTCCAAATTTCAAATCAGTCTGTGACGGGGAGAACTTCTTATTCAGATTTTCAGATTTTCAAATCGATTTTACAGAGCTTTTGGGGGAGACTTTGTTAGTCACAGACATCCCCTGAGAATTGTTGGTTGGTAGAGGCGCTATCCTCCTCCCAAATAGGATACCCTCCTCAAAATTTTCTCCCCTCTCGGACCCTAGGTTGGGAATTGGAAATATCTTGGCGGAACGGTTGATGCAAATTGGGGCTGGCTTCAGAAGCTATTTTCAAATTATGCACCCTCTATGTTGAGGGTACCCGCTTCCTTTTAAGTTTTTTATTTGATTTGTATGTGCGAGTTTAGAAATAGGCTAAGAAGGATATTTTTTTCGACAAGATTATGTTGAGAATACGTTCAAATCAGGCATCTCGCCGCCTTAGTTCGATTGGTTTATTTCCTATTGCCAGTTGATATTAGCTGGTTTTCCCTGGTCTTTTGGTCTTTGCCTGCCGTGATTCGCTCCGGATCCCTGCCTCTCAGTCTCTGTCGTCATCTCCAGATCCCGGTAGTTTCCTTGCACTACCATCCGGATATCAGTCTCTCCCGGTTATTTCCTGCTGACCTTCCAGTATGAGTGTATCCTTGGATCACACTTGGCCTTTCTTCCTGTGGTTCCTTCAGTGCGCTCTATCCGGACCGATTTGATTCTTTGCCTTACCAAGTGCGCACGACTGTCTCACCAAAATTGCGGCACTTTGCCGGTTTCAGCGATTCTCCCAATAGATTTCTTGTGCTGTAGACTTTCCCGAGAGCAATCTGACTTGGCTTAGTGTTGCACCTTTGTTAGTTTGGATTGTATTTTGGGGATTTGGAGTTGGGTTTGGCTGTTCGTCTGAAGTTCCTGTTCAAGCGAAGCAATCTCTCAACCAATCATTAACGTATACTGTTCACCTGTAAAAATGTCTTTGAAAATGATTTCTCAAATTGTCTGCTCTTTGATTGTTTGCTCTGTCTTTGTTAAAATCGAATCTGTCAAAGTTCTCTCTCTTTCTCTTAACTCTTTAACGACAAAACTTCAATCAAATGTTAGCAAGTCCTCCTCTTAGCAGAGGAAAAGATAGTCGTTAGTTCTCTGAGGGTGCAGATTATTCGTGACCTGGGACGGGTGGACTTGTGCATATTTAAGGTACACATAAGGAGCATATAGGGCACCTCCCCCCTCACAACCCCGGAACAGAGTATCGTTGCGTGACTGTGAATCAGTTCGCAGTCCATAAAGAATCAAAAGACTGGGTGTGTGTGATTGTATACATGCTTGTGTGGCAACCAAATCAACGAGGCTAAAATACTGATCTTACCTAACCTTTCTTAGGTTTCAGCTCAAGATTTCCCTTTAGGTTTCAGAGTAGGGAGCAGTGACTGATCTTCGTTAGTTGGTGTATGCGATTAGGAGGTGAGCGGATTCGATTAGTACTAATACTTGCAAAGAATTGTCGTATATTTGATCTGTGTGTAGTGGTTATATTTGTCATAGTAAATAGTTAATTGGGATCAAAGTCTAGTTCTTAATAGTTGGTATTAGGACGGATACGAAACCGCTGGGTCGACGATTATCAGAATGCAACAGATCAGTCTGGAGCCTGTCCCGTTTATCTGCGAAGAGGAGGAACCTAAGTGATTTCAGTGATGTTAGTGTGCCAGACTAAGTTTGCCATTTCATCAGTGTTCTAAGTGCCACAACCAGTACAACTTTAGCTTACTCTTGATTGCTCACGACGGTAGTTCTCTTGCCAAACCTGAGCATTCGGAGGTGACTTTCTATTGTAACTGTTCTCAGCCGTGGGATCGTGCTGAGATTGAAGCCTGGACTGTAGATAGCGAGCCCCAAGGTAGTCCACACACGGAGCCATGTGTCTTCGAGTGCGACAGTTACTCCGACTTTAAGGTTCCTTTTGCTTGTGCAGTGACCACTGCCATCGACCCGTGGGTATCGGTCAACCATCTGAACTGTCCTCTTGATAATTACTCCGCTAAGGCGGACCGTCTGGATTAGGTTAGACCCACACTAGGCTAGCTTAGTCCTTAGACTTATGAGTAGATCTTTATTTTCCCGCTGTCTGCCTATGTGTAGCAACGACTTAGGACCCCTGTTTTCATCACCGCCTCATCCCTCATGTTACACATGCATGGGGGGCCATGCCAGTGTTCGGTAGCATTCAGCTTAGAGCATTTGTAGCTATTCTTCCAGGGCCAAAAAGAAACCGAAGCGTAGCCCATACGGCAGGTGTTAGGAACCCTTGTACCCACGAAACCAGAACCCAGGAGAGAGAAGGGAGATTGAAGTTCAGCTATTTATTCAGAATTGAAAGTAGAGAATAGGCTCAGCCGGGGTTCGAACCACGAATCTTCTGCTCGTGGGTCAGACATGCTACCGCCAACTTCAGAGCCATCAGATCCCTCAACTCCCTGCCATCCAGGCTTATCAATCTTTCCTTTGCCAGATTCATTTATACATTTACCAGTTTGAGCTTTAGCTTTGCCATATCTTTGCGCCAATTGGAAGGATTTAGACATATAAGGTATGCTAAGCACGTTAAACTTGAAACTCATCCCTAGCAGAAACAGGACAGATAAACAAGATAATGATTCTTAGGGCAGAAGCCAAAATTTATAAAATACCAATTCTGAAGGAAGCTTACATTTTCGCTTGCGTTTAGCATACAAACCCTGAATTGGTTAGAGTCTCAGAATGTATTACACGAAACTTGGATGAAACAAATGCTGGTTAAACCTTGACACTGAATTCAATTTAGTGAAAATGTAATCAAAAATTTGTGTTTTTAGAAATGGAACAACGTCTAACTATCGATCAGTGTTATCACTTCCTCCTGAAGGCGGGTCAACGTCTCAGCAGATCGAAGTAGGACAGAATGATACGCTCGTTATTACACTAAAAGACATTGATCACTTTGATTTTGGAGATCTTATTGATGATATCCTGTTGGATAAAAAGTTCAAGGTCGTCCCGAGTATTGAGCTGGAGTCACAAAGCAGCAACTATATCAGCATTAAAACTTCGACCGGCTATAAGGACTGCTCTGCCTTCGTGGAAATCTACTACTTCTGTGGTGTCACGGTACCAAATCGTCGCCGACGACCAGTTCGACGTGGGAAACAAAAGTCTGCTAGAAAGCAGAGGAAAGGGAAGCGAAGAAACCAGAGAAAACCCAAGAAAGGCAGACAGCAAAGAAAACAAGGAAGACAAAGAAAACAAAGAAAGCAAAGAAAACCACGAAAGCGAGAAAGAAAACAAAGTCAGAGAAGTCGCGGGGTAGAGAGGGTTCAGAACAGGCGACGACCTCGTTTAGCGAAGCGAGGAAGGAACAGAAGAAATCTGAGAAAAAATAAACATTAACAGTACACCAATCACAAAGATTTAACCTTTGAAAGGTTTTCAGAGTGTGACAGGTTTACATTTAAGTAAATAATGCATTTAACATCAACAGATGTCGATGTCGTCTGCACACATTAACATAAGGTCGGATCCTAGGGGAGAGGATTGTTCCCAAAAACTTTTCGGGGTTTGTTTGTACTTCAGACTGAACTTTTCAAGGGAGCATGTACCATAAGCATAAATGAATGTAAGTTATTATCTAACATAAAATTAGGTCAATAGTAATGGAACTAACGGTTTTCATAACAATTTAAAACATAATTATGAATTTTTAGAAAAAACAGAAATCTATGGAAACATTTGGAATGCCAGAAAAGGAAATGGCAGAGCCCGGCCGGGGCCCGGAGGCCACATTCAAGGCCCGGTAGGACCGGCGGCCTGGTGTAGGCCCGGTCGGCCCGGTGAAGACCCGGCGTACAAAAAACAGTGCCAAACAATTGTTAGTGCTGTTTATTACAACTTAGACAACTCCTGTTTGACTTTCTAGTGTATGTATATTGGAAAATTTTGAAATATGCACAATAAAAATTTGACCGGCCCTCACCGGGCCCGACTGGGCCTAGCCGAGACTCCAAGGCCTAGCAGGCCCGGCTCGGGCCGGGCCTGCCACTCCAACAACCAGGCCCGGGCCGGCCCCGTGCAGGTCCGGCCCGGGCCAGGTTGTTGGAGTGGAGCCGGAGCCCGAGGCCCGATTCAAGACCCGGGCACAACTATAGATGGTACATAAGGTTACTTAAATATACATATAACATTTCGCATGTAGTAGTCGTAGTAGCGTGTAGTAGCCCCTGGTGAGGTTTTGGAGTGAATAAGATCCGAGAAACTCAACAGTTAAAATTTCTTTTTGTAATTCAATTCGAAGGTTTTACGTTCACAGATGTGCAAGGCAGGAGCTTTCCCCTCGGCGAATTCTACCACTAGTACCAAAATTGATTTCATAAGCTGTAACAAATTCGGCTACAGGGAAGAAGAAAGCTGTCCAGAAATTAGTTTCCAATCTCTAATTTCCGAAAATTATCTGTCCTTGCTGGATTTCTTATGAAAATCTCCTGTTTTCAAAAAAATCGTTCAAAGACTGGTGGTTTGTTTAAACTCGTTGTTTTTAAAGAAAATTTGCAAAAAGGCGTGGCCTGGAAATTAGGCGGTTTAGATAGGACGATTGTCTTGTCTGGAATCAGAGTTTGAAATAATTTTAGTTTAAATTTTTAAATTTTTATAGTGATGTGGATCGGATCGATAGAAATCCATGAATTGATGAATCATAATTTCAAACTTTTTGGTTTGTATTAAAATTTTGTAGAAGTATATTACAAATTTGAATGTTGTTTTTGGGTAATTAAAGGTCCTCCCACTGCCGAAATTTCTCAAAAGTTATAAGCTTAAAATTTAGAGGTTATACTAAGCCACTAAAAGGTTAAATAGTACAATGGACTTCATATTTTTGTTCCGTGATCTAGAAATTCCAGGTAAGTACAATGTTTTGTCAAGATCGAAGACAAAACATTTTTGGGATATCCTGGGAAAACTTAAAAATTTAAACTTCTAAAAATTTATTTTGTTGTTGATTGTGTAAAAATGCGTTCATAATAGTAGAAAATGCGTTCATAATAATCATAAATGCGTTGATAATTCAAAAATGCATTTAAACAAAATTTATCTCCCCTTCTGCGATCGCAGTCGAAATTTAAATTTAGCGATAAATACAGGCTTTGCTTCCAGCCAGAAAGGTTTTGTTTGTTGGATCTCTCACTATTTCCAATTTGAGAAATTAAGAAAACCGAAAAAAGAGAACTTATGACAACGCAATGAACTTTTTATTCTTATGATAACTGACGCAGAAATGCCAAGCTACTTTATAATTTTTGCATTATCATTGAAGATAACATATAATTCAATTACTTGAAAGTGGCAAAACTTGACGACATTGATTTGTGAGGGAATGAAAAAAACAGACATTTGCAGCAACAACTTCATCATCCAGATAAAATTTCGGTCAAAAATGCTAAATTTCGCCTCGTTTGCCAGTTGGGCGATCGGCGATAAAAAAATTAAGCCGATCCTATCCGATCGATTCGACCCGAAAACTTATCGGCCGATTTGCCGACCTAATTTACAGCACTGATACACTATTAAATAAAGTAGTTTTGAAACTTCAAATAAAGCTTTAATTTTCACTACAGACATTTTTTGATAAACTTTACAGCGGAGTAATCGTATAGCATTCGAAAAACTTTGCGATCATGATAGTAGTAAAGATGGCCACCACCCCCCTAGTTTCTCAAGTTGGATGGTTGCCAACTAATGACGTCACCAACATAATTAAATATTGACAGCAGCTGTTATGTTACTTTTTTATACTAACTGTCAAATTAAAATTTGTCGTTAACGAATCAAATGAACCTAGCTAGTCATGCAAAACAGGTTATGTAGCAATCATTTTGCTGACTGCTTATATCACGTGATATCACGTGATATAAAACAGCAATAAGATACCCTAGCTAATGTCGACTAGCTAACTGTTACTTCTAAATTCCTGGAATTTCTCAAAACCTCAGCTTTAACCAACTATAACACTGCCCGCAGGCACAATCAGCTGCGCTGATTGCGCAAGTGTGCGGCGATTACGTAATCATATACTCCCCACCCCCGCGCCGCCCGAATACTTTCTTATTTTTAATGACGAAGAAGCAAAATCAAATCGCACCGCCCAATTTTTCCCCCTACCCCTGGTTAGAGCTGCATATTGCGCAATCAGTAATCAGTAATCATTGGGCTTCCTCCTACTTTACCGCTTGAATACTTTAAATAGCTAGCGTGAAGAAACAAGAAAAAACCTAATTCTTATTTGTTATTAATTGTTGCTTTTGATTCTTACATCTTATTAACATCTAGCCATAACTGTTAAAGTTATCTCAAAGCCAATAAATATCCAATAAATATCCAATAAATAAAGATAAAGCAGTTAGCTAATATTATTTCTGAGAATCTATTACGCTTCTAGCAGCGAAATGTTTTGAAAGATACCAGCTTTTGATACATAAAGAAGCGTCTGTTTTTTCGCCAGCAGATCAATTCTGTAAACTCTGAAGCAGCCGTTTTTAGGTAGGCGCCGTATATATATATATATATATATATATATATATATATATATATATATATATATATATATATATATATATATATATATATATATATATATATATATATATATATATATATATATATATATATATATATATATATATATATATATATATATATATATATGTAACTTTTAGCAACTTAACAGAGCTTAGCATAGCAAACTCCCTTACGTAGCGAGCCCAAATTTCTTTTCGCTGTTTTAAACAACCTCTTATGCTATACATGGCCTCTTTTTAAAATATATGAAGTATGCATTTTTTTGAAATGTGTGATATTTAAATTAGAAAATACCTATTGCAAAGCACTTTGATGATTTTCCTTCTTCATGATTTATAGTAGTGCAAATAAGACAATTTTTAATGCAAACATAAACATTTGGAGAAAAAGGTTAATCCACTTAAATATCTATGATGATACTACCTCTATCATCCTAGTAGTCAATTTTTAATGAAATTTTTTCATATTTTCGTTTAGATGTCGAACAAGTGTAGACTTTGTAACAGAAGCTTTGACAGCAACGATGTGTTACGTAAACATTTGTTAACATTACACCAGACCTGTTGTCGATTCTGTGGAAAGATTTTTACGAGAAACGGAAATTTACAAAATCATGTTCGCCTTCGTCACACAGCCGACTTTCCACTCCATGTAGATCCAACGACTTCAGAGGGTTTTAATGTCCCACATTCTTCGAATGACGCCGTACAGCTGGGTGGTACTGCATCCAGGACGAATTTCTTTTCACCTGTCATTTCTGATCACGAAAGTTTTTGCCTTTATCAGACATCTGATCATGACAATAAGAAATTTCATACGACGAATAGTACGTTTAGCCTCCGATTTAAAGATATGGAGAATATTTCACTCGAAGATGGTTTTGTTCTTCTTCACGAAATGTTGTCGTCAGTAATATCTCTAATTACAAGCAACTTTCAGCCTTATGACAAGCTTAAGGCTATGTTGAAATGTCTTACCTTGGATTTTCCTATAATTTTGCCATTAATTTCTGTCACCGACTTTACCCCCGAATCAGTTCTTGATGACATCAGTAACGTTCTTCAGTCTTACAAAAACTTTCGTTTTCATTCTGGAGTACTCTTGACTATAACTCATATTTGTTTTCCTGAGCCTGGTCGCGCTTTTGGAGATGGACGTAGAACTCTGAAAAACATCGGAACCCGTAAACTTGTCAGCCTACCAATTTGGCTTCGAAAGAAGCGTTGTATTTTGCAAATAAACGCGGCAGAAAATTGCTTAATTCATGCAATCGTTGTTGCGAGAACCATTGTAGATCATACTGTCCAGAAGTCGTCCAATTCATTAATCCAATTCACCAATCCAATTCACTAATTTGGGCAAACGGTCTCGAGATCGCACCTTAAAACGAATAACTCGAATGGATAAAAGCAGCGGCTTGCGGAACGAGCTCGTTCGGCAGATCATCGAACAATGTAACTTCGCAAGCGGCGAAGCTTTTTCTATCGATCATTTGCGTACTATTCAACGAAATCTGCCAAGCTATCAAATAAATGTCTGGTCTGCTGACCAATTTGGGGAGAATGTATTTAGTGGGCCATTCAACGAAAAACAAATAAATTTACTTTTGTATAATAGACACTTCGACGTCATCACAAAAATGGCAGCGTTTTTAAATACTCGGAACTACTGTCCTAAGTGCAAAACCGGCTTTAACAAATCGAAAGGTGCTCACCGCTGTCCCTCAGGCTGTGCTCTATGCCACTACGTTTACTGTACCAATACTGCGGACAAAACTGTTGCAGAATCAGTTTACTGTCAAAACTGCAATCGATACTGGCTTAGTCATGCATGTTACAAAAACCATGCAAACAACATTTGTCAAAAAATGAAGAGATGT
Source organism: Trissonchulus latispiculum (assembly GCA_030248195.1). NCBI lineage: Eukaryota > Metazoa > Nematoda > Enoplea > Enoplida > Ironidae > Trissonchulus > Trissonchulus latispiculum. The sequence continues at coordinate 11,374 of JASAND010025074.1, forward strand.
GGAAATTGCTCTCGCGTAGTTTATCATACCAAACTAAATGACATCACTCTAGAAAAGTGCAATGCTTCACCTGTAAGCTGTGGGTTGGAGCGAATCATGAATGCTACATGCAACCAGTTGTTAATAATCGACGGACAACTGACAGCGCAGCTGACATCACGGATCAAGGAGAAGACATTTCTTTTCTTCCTGGAGACAGTGCTGTTGATGAAGTAGCTCAAGCTTGGACAGATCAGTTGAAGCCGAAGATCAACGGCTAGCTTCTCATCTTATACCAGATGAAAGAAACAAGAAACAATTTTTGACACCATCCTACTTTGTGTTCGATTTTGAAACTATGCTTATGCCCGACGGATTGCATAAGCCAAATCTGTGCGTTGTTCAATCCCTGGAAGAACCTCCCCGCCAATGGACATTTAGCGGTTTGACAGCTAGTAAAGATTTGTGTCACTGGTTGTTTAATACAAAAGAGACAAAATCTTCAACATTTATTGCGCATCGGTGGATATGATGGCAGTTTTGTTATGGATTATTTATGCGAAAATGTATCAAACCTGATGTCATTTATAGAGCAGAAAAGATTTTGAGTTTGTACGTCAGCGGCCCTAAGCTACGATTTATTGACTCTTACAATTTTTGCCAATGCCTTTATCCAAGCTACCAAAAAATTTGGTTTCAAAGAAATGAAGAAAGGCTATTTCCCTTATCTGTTTAATAAGCCGGAGAATCAAGACTACGTTGGGCGATTGCCCGACTTATCATTCTTTGATACTGCTTCTAGGAAGCTTGGAGAGCACGAAACCATCATAAAATGGTATCGAGGTCAGCTGGAAGAGTTTTCGAAAAATGATTCGTTAAAGTATGATTTGCGCGAGGAGCTGTTAGAATACGGCGTCAGTGACGTACATATTTTACGAGCCTCCTGCATTGCGTTCAGACAGTTTTTTATAGAAGCAACAAATGGTGTGGATCCATTTGAATCCGCAAAAACAATTGCTTCGGCATGCAACCAAGTCTTTCGTCGTAACTTTTTGCGAGAAAATACCATTGCGATAATCCCTCCTCAAGGGTATGCATCGCGCAAACAATTTCGTCGAAATGCAATGTGTTGGCTGCGGTGGATTAGTTTGGCAACAGGGGAAACTATACAACATGCTCCAAGCGGTGGAGAAACTAAAATAGGAAATTACTATGTGGATGGTTATTGTCCTCAGTCTGCTAACAGCGGTAAACCAGTAATATATGAATTTTATGGATGCTTTTTCCACGGACATTATTGCCTGTTTAAAGGTACCTCTGGGCTGAATCCTTCCTCCAGGGAATTATTAAAATGTCGTTACCAACGAATCCTTGATCGCCGTAAATGTTTGATATCGACAGGTGCGGAATTAATTGAAATGTGGGAATGCGAGTTTACTAATATGCTAAAGAACAATAAGCAGTTGCAGGAATTTGCTAATTCCCAAACGGATGTCTCGGAACAATTACAGCCTCGAGATGCCTTTTTTGGCGGTCGAACCAACGCTGTACACCTCTACTATAAAGTAGAAAGCTCGGAAGAACTCATCAGCTATTACGATTTTACATCACTCTACCCATGGGTGAATGCTAATTGCGATTATCCGTTAGATCATCCTACCATAATCACTGAAAATTTTTCAGATGTAAGGCAATATTTCGGACTTGTGGAATGTTCGGTCCTACGACGACTATACTTCCCAGTTTTGTCTTATAAAATTTACGGAAAGCTGATGTTTCCTTTATGCTCCCAATGTGCAAACCAACGCAATCAAAAGGAATGCACGCACGGCGACGCAGAAAGGGTTCTCACCGGTACGTGGTGTACACCTGAAATTATTACGGGACTGGAACACGGATACAAAATGATAAAAGTTCAAGAAATCTGGCATTGGGAAAACCTATCTGCAGAGCTTTTCGAGGAATACATCCGCTCGTTCTTAAAGCTAAAACAAGAAGCAAGTGGGTGGCAGAGTAGCTGCGTTTCGGAGCAGGAGAAAGAATCCTATTTGCAGGAGTATGACAAAATCGAAGGTGTGAAGCTTAAAAGATCAGCCATCTGCAACAATCCAGAAAAAAGAGCAGTTGCTAAATTAATGCTCAATTCGTTTTGGGGATATTTTGGTAAAAAACCTGATGTCGTCCAAACCCGTTATTTGTCCAACTACGCAGAATATTTATCTATGATAATAGATCCATCAATTGATGTTCGTGATCTTTATTTTACGACAAATGACTCTATGGCTATTATCAGCTATAAGATGCAGCACGGTTTTCTTCCTCCGGACAATAAAGCAAACGTAGTGATAGCAGTATTCACTACTTGTTATGCCAGACTGAAATTGTACGGCTATCTAGAGAAACTTGATAGGAAAGTTTTCTACTATGACACAGATTCTGTCGTTTTTGTTTCAAGACAAAATGACAAGCAAAACGAACAGCAGCTTGGTGACTACTTGGGCGACCTAAAAGACGAGATCGTATCTGACTATGGCTCCAACGCGCGATGTACCGAATTTTGGAGCCTCGGTCCGAAAAATTATGGATACACTGTTCATCTACCCAATGGAACGACAGCGTCACAATGGAAGGTAAAAGGAATACCTTTATCGGTTCAAAATGCCTCAATTGTTAACCCTGCCTCTATGAAGCGACTTCTTCGAGAACCAGACGTTTTGGAAACAAAAGAAACTAGGTTTGTCAAGAACAAATATGACTCTACTATCACCAGCAAAACAATTTCTAAATGCTACAAAATGGTCTATGGCAAGGGTGTTTTATTAGATGATTTGTCAACTCTGCCTTATGGATGCTGACTTGCTTTGTGCATTAGTTTTATTGTGCTTTGTGCAGTGGATGGTAAAAAGCAAAACACATGTTTTACATATAGCTATGCATACCATGTGTTACTTAGAAATGCTTCCATGTGTCTATGTGCTTCAATATTTGAAAATGGTATATTATATAGTAGTGCCCATTGCTTGAAATAGAAATGCTAGTGACATATTTTCCACATGAATACCATTTTGTCGAATGGACTGTTCAAATTACACAGTATCGTTTAAATCTAAAGACATTGTTTCAACGTTCATTATTTGCTCCATTAAACGCAATTATTTGTTCATGTATTTTTAAGCCTTCTTAGATCAATAACTCTATAGAAGACACTGTTCTGGCGATGTGCAATAGAAAACACTTCAAATTAATAAGAAGAGAACGAACATGAAATAGTTATTGCCAGCTGACGGTACAATATCTATTCTACTGATTAAACTAAAGTCTGACCAAAAATTCTTGGAACCGAAATGTGAGCGGCTGTCCTGAGTTATCATTTGAAGGTAGCCTATACAATGTATATATTTTTCGAATCCTCAGGAACCCGAGATTTCGAAAATCCGAAAAATTCCGAAATTCCGGATTTCATTCACGGAAAATTTAAAATTTTTAGTTTTTCGCCAAATTTTTATCGCAATCAAAATTTCGTTCTCACAGTCGAATAGAGCTGGTCCCGCTACACATTTTTGCTCTTAGAAGATTTTCACGAAAATGCACCCAATTTCCGGAATTCCGGGTTTTCTAAATTACCGGATTTTAAAAATTTCCTCCAATACCCTCAAGATGGGTATCATTCGAAAGCTCTTATCGAGCTGAACAACTTTTGTAATAGAACGAACTCGTGAAAATGCACTCAATTCCCGGAATTGGCGAAAACCGGATTTTCCGGATTTAAAAATTTTCTCCAATACCCAGAATATGGGTATCATTCGAGAGCTCTTGATGAGCTGAACAAATCTTGTAATAGAACCAATGTCTGAAAATGCACCTATGTCCCGGAATTCACAAATTCGGATTTCACTCTAGCTTGGAAGTTTTTCGTGAATTCCGAGAACTGGGCTCATTTCTGCAAGTTGGTTCTATTACAAGATTTGTTCAGCTCATCAACAGCTCTCGAATGATACCCATATTGTGGGTATTGGAGAAAATTTTTAAAATCCGGAAAATCCGGTTTTCGCGAATTCCGGGAATTGAGTGCATTTTCACGAGTTCGTTCTATTACAAAAGTTGTTCAGCTCGATAAGAGCTTTCGAATGATACCCATCTTGAGGGTATTGGAGGAAATTTTTAAAATCCGGTAATTTACAAAACCCGGAATTCCGGAAATTGGGTGCATTTTCGTGAAAAGCTTCTAAGAGCAAAAATGTGTAGCGGGACCAGCTCTATTCGACTGTGAGAACCAAATCTTGATTGCGATAAAAACTTGGCGAAAAACTAAAAATTTTAAATTTTCCGTGAATGAATTCCGGAATTTCTGACTTGAATACTTGACTTGGTTCACGACTTTGTGAGGCATAGACCGAAGAAAAGTCCAGCTAGAGGATAGGAGCTAATGGCCACAGCTTTGCGAGATAGTAACGTTCCTCGAGAATTTATCACAAACCCAAGTAGATAGAACTATATCAATAATCATACACAACAGCAAATTCAAGGAGGAACTGGTTTGGCTCTGCAGAAGCTGAAATGGAAGACACTTTAGCGTACTATTACTATACTCCGTCCAGTCCCGTGGCATACTCTGGTCCTGAGAAACTGTACAACTATATCAAGGCTTAAAGATTGGCTCAAGAAACAATATACTTATACACTGCATAAGCCTATTCGTCGTAAGTATGCCAGAAGGAGATATTTTGTCACCGGCGTAGACATGCTATGGCAAATTGATTTAGCAGACATGTCTAAAGCTGCAAAAGTGAATGATGGATACAAGTTTCTACTAACATGTATAGATGTGTTTTCAAAATATGCTTGGGCTGTCCCTGTCAAATCTAAGTTTGCAAGTGAGGTTGCTGCTGCATTCGAGTCTATACTACTACAGTCGTCACGGTTACCTGTCAAGCTACAATCAGATAGAGGGAAGGAATTTTTCAATTAACAATTTCAACGGCTTCTTATCAACCATGGCATACATTTTTATACATGCGACAATCCTGCTATTAAGTGTAGCATTGTAGAACGATTCAACAGAACACTGAAGACCAAGCTGTGGAAGTATTTCACTAAGACTAGAAGCTATCGATACATTGATGATTTACAGCAGTTTGTTGATGCGTACAACAACACAAAACATACAAGTATTGGAATGACTCCAGTGGAAGATTCTGACCGCACTAATCATTACAGGGTTTACCAAAAGCTGTATGGGCGTGAGCGGCATCCAATTGTTAGAGCGAACTTACAGGTTGGAGATATTGTTCGGATCAGTAAAGCAAAGGGAACTTTTGATAAAGGTTACCTTCCTAATTGCTCCGAAGACCTGCTCAAAATTGCAAGAGTACCAACCAACAGCTGTCCTCCAATGTATCAGCTTGTAGATTTGCAGAACGAACCGGTGCAAGGAGGTTTCTATGAGCCAGAGCTACAGGCTGTAACCGAACCGGATAGTTATTGGATTGAAAAAATCATAAAAAGGCGTCGGCGCAGGGGTAAACTTGAGTATCTGGTAAATTGGTCTGGATACCCTGAAAAGTTTAACAGCTGGATAAGCGATGGCGACAGATTTCTACCTACAACTGCCTAGCAATACCGGAGACTTTGATAGTAATACTCTTGCTCATTATGAAGGGAGACTACCTCATCGAATAGATCTAGAAGGTGAATGGGAAGTGGCCCTAGTCGAAATGATGTATACTGTGACATGGGGAAACTTTCTAGAAAAGGACACCACAGTTTCGATTATTTCCCTAGTCACCATCCGGTAGTTAAACAACTACCAAAAAGACACTACAACACAGTCGATGATCCGTGTCAAGATATCAATTTTACTATTCTCAATATGCGCCATCCTAACACCCAGGAAGCGGTCCCAATACAGTTTAGATTTGATGAATACAGACATAGAGTTGTATACACTGTACCAGCAAAAAAGGTTAGGTTTGTCTACTATCTACGACTGAGCAACGATTTGTATCAAATGCTTGGTTTTGATTGGGGAAATCAGAGAACTACGCGGTCGGTTGACAAAATTGTGTCTTTGGAAGGCAAACAGATAGCACCAAATAGCGCTACAGCTTACAACTTGTTGGAGTTTGCAGCAGAAAGAGAGCCTGATATGAAAGGGGGTTTTTATTCTTTATACGTTTACTGCGACGTGGTAGCCCCTCAAGTAGTAGGTAATGCACTGAATCCATTAATCAGAGTGGTTTATGTTAAAGGTGAACATGGCGATACTGTAAGCAAAGAATACCATAATCCTCACTATGTGGCTGTGTTGAAGAAGGAGTTTAGTACCATTGAAATTAATATAAACGATGACAGTGAGAAGCCTGTTACATTTTCATTTGGAAAAGTGTTTGTCAAGTTACACTTTAGAAGGTTAAGACAATGAGAACCCCCTACTATCCAGAAAGTATAAAGATTTGGGACGATGCGCTGCTGCAAGCAGGAGGTGCACTTCCCACATATTCCGGCCAACCTTACCAAAGAGGTTATGGAATTGGAAGTTTCTTTAGGGGTCTGTTTCGAGCTGTCTGGCCCACTGTAAGAAAGGTTGGTGTTCATATCGGCAAGGAGGCGCTTAGAACAGGAAGCGAAATTTCAAGAGATTATCTTAATGAACAAAAAGACATAAAAAGCTCATTGAAGAACCGTAGCCGTCAGGCGTTGGGACGCACACTGAGCAAAGTTGGTGACGAATTGCAGCAAGAGGGTGAAGGAATTGGTTGTAGGCCCACGGCAAAAGACATGAGAAGGCTAAGAAAGAGACGTAGAGTAACACTTCGATCTGACGTATTTGGAAATGGCTAAGCAGCTTGACGCGCAATCATATCCTGGATTCAAAAGTGAGCTGGATCTATTCTCCCTTCCGCCTACTCAGGTTGCTGTAGAAAAAGGCTACTGGACAGAATACTATCCTCAGAATCCAGCAACAGACAACGGTCCCTACAGAATACATGTGCCAAAGGATTCCTTTTTGCTGGATTTGAACAAAAATTATCTGAATTTGAAAATCAAAATTTTCACGGAAGAGGGAATGGACCTGGAATTCCCGACATTGGCCAATGGCACGGTAGACAAGAGCAAGGCCATAGTAGCTCCCATCAATCTGATTGGCTCCACCCTGTTTGAAAGAGTCATTGTCAAACTTAGTGACAAAGAGATTGAAAACAAACGCTTATAATGAGTACTTGGAAATGTTGTTAAGCTATGGTTGGTATGCAAAAAATAATCATCAGCAACTGGCCATGTTCTACAAACATGCTGTAGGAAATTTTAATGATATGTCAACTGGGGCTATGAAATGGCGCGGTAGTCAAGTCATGACAAATAAAGGCGTGGAATTGCTTGCTCCATTGCATTGTGACCTGTTCAAACAAGACCGATATATGTTAAGTGATACAGAAATTACAATCGAGTTACACAGAAATTCTGATAAGTTTGCCCTGATGGAGTGAAGGAACAGCATACAAAGTAAAAGTGGAAGATCTCAGATGGTATGTATGGAAGGTGAAGCCGCAGGAATCCCTTTAGTTTGGCAATCGAAAATGTTCTACGCAGCAACAAGGCTGCAAAATATCCTATCAGGAGGGTTAAAATTTTGACTAGGCACGTGGCGCCAAAGTCCCAGACAGTAGTGGAGAATTCAATCTTTTCTGGTCAACTACCAAGGCGAGTAGGTATGGTGCTGGTAGACTCTGAAGGTTTCAATGGGTCTTTTTCCAAGAACCCTATGCAGTTTGAAACCGGTAAAATCGGTGAGCTGTCGCTCAAATGCGGAGATGAGTATATTCCTAAACATCCGATGAAAATGGATTGGGACGTCTTCCAGTACAGTGTCCCATATATGTACCTATTTGAGGGCATTAGCGCAGTCATGCGTGGCAAAGGAATAGATTAATCATACGGAGATTACCGTAAAGGGTACACAATCTTTGCCTTTAATCTAACAGCAGACAGTATCGATGGAGGCGCAATGGAATTAATAAAAGAAGGTGATCTATCTTTGTATATGCAATTGAGGGAACCCCTAAGCGCAAATGCACAAGGAGTAGAAGTCATTATCTGTGGTGAATTTGATAACTTTTAATTTTTGGAATTGCAGAAACATTTAAAAAAACTTGTGCGTTGATCGATTTTTCCTGGGATTATTTCCTTGCTATCAATTGCCAGAAATCCATCAAAGACCAGCATGTCTAGTTCTCAATACTGACCCTGCAGTAGCTCCCGGCCAACATTGGATTGCAATATATTTTGACCAGTATACAGAATAAGAATACTTTGACAGTTATGGCCTGGAGCCAATTTTGGCTTGCCAAGAAAAGTATATTATTAATAAAACTAACCAGTTTTGTTTGCAGGACTTTGATACTAACGTTTGTGGGGAATACTGCATTTATTGTTTGCATAAAAGGCTGAGAGGATGGTCGTTCGAGGGCATCATAAACTATTTAAGGAAGCGTGGGGATAAGAACGACTCAATTGTGAAAACCTTTGTCGACAGGCTGCGCGTTTACAAGTACTGTCCTTCAGCTCAGTGTTGTACGTGCAGAAGCTACGAAGATTGTTAACATTGTACAGAAAGGAAAACTGAATTCCAAAGCAGATTTAACTAAAGTCCCAGGAGCTGTCTACAATCCAAGACGGTTTAGTGGAGCCATTCTAACTATAGGGCTTTGCACAATTTTATTATTTTCTACGGGAAGTTTCTTGTGTCTCGGAGCCAGAAACGAAGATGATGGGATGGAGAGTGGAAGGAAACTGGCCAAGCTTTTAGACACTAGTGTTCGGGCGCAGATAACCTGCAATGTTGTCGTTTCTCATCAGATTAATTCTGAAATTGATTTGGAGGGTCTTTACAACCATCTCAAATGTAACTTTGCAGATGTTTGCTTAGAGTTGGAGTTGTATAGTGGTCTAGTATGGAAAATGAAGGGGGTACTATAAGACTGTTTCATAATGGCAAGTTTTTTATTGTTGGTTTGCGTAGTGTATCTGACGTTGTTAGTCTTGTAAATGATGTGTGCCGTGTTTGCTGTGGTTTTTTGAAATAAAGATATAGGAGAAAAAAATAAAAAAAACAATGACAGCGGTGACAGAGAACCTTCCCGTGGTGCTGTCGTTAAGGCATTCCAAATGCTGAACAAGTCTTACTCTGTCAGTTATGAAACCTGATTCAGTGATGCAGCAGCTGTAGTGTAGTTATGTATACGTTAGCAAACAGTAAGCTAAGAGTACAGAAATGCCATTGAGTTATTTATGTGGCGTACTAGATGCCGAACTGCTCCATTACTAGGATGGGGTGATGAATAAACTCAATAGCATTTCAGATGCACTTGTTGCAGTACTTCTGTTTCCAACCATTAATCACCCACCCACAAACACCATTTTTAGTGCTATTGCAAGCAGTCGCTGTACAACAACGAAGACATTTAGTTTTACGTCATTAACAAAAATAATCAGTGTTCGGGCGGCGCGGCGGGGGGGAGATGATTACGTAATCGCTGCACGCTTGCCACAATCAGCGCAGCTGATTGCGCCTGCGGCAGCGTGATAGTTGGTTAAAGATGAGGTTATCTTTGGATAGAATTTTGAGAATTCCAGGAATTTAGAAGTAACAGTTAGCCAGTCGAGGTTAGCTAGGGTCTCTTATTGCTGTTTTATATCACGTGATATAAGCAGTCAGCAAAATGATTGCTGCATAACGTGTTTTGGATGACTAGCTAGGTTCATTTGATTCGTTAACGACAGATTTTAATTTGACAGTTAGCATAAAAAAGTAACATAACAGCTGCTGTCAATATTTAATTATGTTGGTGACGTCATTAGTTTTTCAACCATCCAACTTGAGAAACTAGGAAGGGGTGGTGGTCATCTTTACTACTCATGATCCAAGAAGGTTTGAGGCTGAGTGTACCGAGGGTACACGTCTCTGACATTAATATTTAATTTAACTTTTCATCTTTTGGAAACTGATATAAAATATTCGTGATGACAGGTCACTAAGCACACATTTGAATGATTGTTCCCTAAGTGTAGCGGGGCTAGTAAACAACCTTACCTACTAACACCGTTATCACACAAGAAATCACGGATGCGGAGACCGTAGCACCGATGGATTATACACAATACACCGACGCAGATGACGGTCGGGACAGCCTTGTCAGATGATTATATGCAGTAATAACCTACCCAAGAGAGATTTGACCCGGCCCACTCACTCAGATTCATACAGGATCTACCTACCTAAACATGAGCTCAGATTAAATACAGGCCTACTTAAAAGTGACAACAATTTAATAAAGCAGAACAACAAGTAATATTAGTAAATAATATATATAATGAGCTGAGCCTGATTTATGGGATTTAGGAAATAGGGTTTGCATTTTTGGAATCAGGAGAACATTTCCTTTCTGATAAGCAAAAGTAGTATTATCGTACAAAATATTAATTAAATTGAATTAAATGAAAATTAATTAATTATTGCCTAGTTAAGCTTAAATAGCACGAATTAATACTAACTAACATTAGTTAAGTATGTACTTAGCTATTAATACCTAATAAACGAGCCTAATTACCAACCAATTACTAACCTAACTAATAATGGTTGTTTTTATGACGAAAAACATCGTTTATGGGGCATTTGTAGCTATCTTTGATTCACAGTGTTGCGATTTTTTCCTATTTTTAGTTGATAATTTATAAAGTAAGCTTGCTTTATTAACGACTGTCATAAAATAACAACTAGGTACGGTTATTAGAAGCTTGGTGACCTAATTTCCGTTTCCCTTTTTTCTTGATGAGTTTCAACTCCTGTTATGGAAGACATTGTGAGCGAATAGCTGTTCCATTTTTGCTTCTGGGATTATTTTAGTGAGCTATATGCGTATAAAACAAGTTGCAGAATAGTACAGCAATCAGGAATTTCCTTAATTAATTCAAAACTTAATTCCCTAGTTTTGATATGAATTATGTTGAGTACTGAGCAACTCTGGCTCGGCAAATAATAAATTAATAATACAATTAGTGCTTGAAAGTTTGAAAACATTCAATCTAATTAATATCAATAATCTATTTCTGCATAATTTCATAACACAGAGAGTCCCTTTTGGACGATGGTTTCTTTTTGTTTGATTTAGATCATTTTAGCGTTAGGTTTCATCCTTTGCATTACAACTAAGCTAATGTTCTTTTGTACATAACAAGGTGAACATTTTAAGTGCACTGCTGATCAACCAAATCGAACGTTATTGGCTAGTGTGGTTGTATCACCTTCTTAGGATTGCCAGCGTGTGAAATGCTACTTTGCTAACTAAATGAAGACGCGCCAGTGGTTAATCTTCCTTTGGCTTTGGAATTCAGTTTGTTCCAACGAATACGGTACCATCAGCTGCCCGACAGACGATTACTGTGAGGAGTCCAAAGCTTGAGCTTACTAAGCTTTTCAGTATTTAGGCGAAATATTGAATAAAATAAGGAAACACAAAGGGTATACCGAGGCTGAGCACGAGTAAAACTACAATCAACATCTGGCAGTCCAATTTTAATTCGATGTTTAATAGCATGGTATCTGTCGTCGATCCAACTTTAAGCAAAACTTATTGAGCGCTAGAACGTGAACAATGAACGCTGTCAGCATATTTTGAGCTGTCCACAAATATTGTTCATATTTTGGGACACACAAATTAAAAGTGACACAAAGTGTACAGAAAATGCAAAAATTTTTCAAAATTGTGAACTTGAAAGTTGAAAAGTTGTGCCCACAAATTTTAGGGTTATTTTCGATTTTTTCGAATTTCGAAGATTTCAATGGCAAATTCGCAAATTCTAAGAAATATCTTCACACTTTAAATTATTTAGGAAGAGCAATTTGTATTCAATGCATTTAAACACTTAATCAATGTGTAAAGTTGGAGATGACCTACCAACCAGACTTTATGAGTGGGAACCTATGCACAAGGGAAACGTCAACCTGGAGGAGAGGTAGTTCCAGTCGATCTTAGATAACCACGCCAAAATTTTCCTAAAACTGAATCCTACCGAACGGAGTCAAACCGTCGATGAAGAGCAAAGACTCAAAAGAGTAAGTAAACACCAAACTTTGCTAAAAAGTACTCACTTAAAAAGCTAACCGGCTTAATCCAGTCCAACTCAGAAAAAGCCTTACCGACCGAGTATACAATTCTAATACAACAACCTACAGAAAATGACCCCATAAAGGTCTTAAAGAGAGCACAATACTAGGAGTCAAAAATGAAAGACACGAACTGGGCGCAAAGAAAACAGACCCTAGACTGAATGATTGCAACAATCCAGACAGACATTTCGAAACCTGGCCAATAAGACAAAAATGATGACAACAAGAAGAATTTGATTGGCCCAATGATTTCGAAATACGAATGCCTGCTTTCCTGCCCTATTTTTCAATATGAAGAGAAAACTTTGCAATTACGCAGCGCTACATAGTGACTGGGAGGGCTGACAAAACTAAGGTCAATTTAAACATTGAAAAACTATCAATTTCGACATAATTTCCAAAATAACTTGACACAATATAAGCACCTATAATTCTACAATTTCATGTCTTTATTCTTTGACACAGTAGAGAACACATTGAATCTCCAACTTATCAATAGAAAGATTATCCAATATTAAGCAAACGCAAGTTTAGTCAATTTTGGAAATCCAATACTGGAATATCTTTGCATATAATTCTTGAAATTTGCGCATTTGATACAGCAAAATAGAAATAGAAGCAACATTGAGAAGTAGCAGACGTAAATGCGAAGATAACATTGTAAACTGCGCAAAATGTGGGCTTAAACATAAACTCTGCACACTTCGTGCCACTTTTAATCAGGCTGCTTGTTTTAACTAACTAATCATAATCGATTTAGATTCATCAAAATATATATTTGGCCGTGAGGGAGAGTCCTGCAACGACGTATGTGCCCGACATGATGTATCGTGCAGTTTTAAAAATCTGCCTGGCTTGAGCTACTCTTTTTTGAAAGGGAAATTTGACGAATTTACTCAACGGACTGCGAATCAAAAAGGGATACCACTCACTCGGATAAAGTGTAATTCTGAAACAAGTGAACGAAGCAGTTATTTACCTGCTTTGAGCAATCGACTGAACGCTAGTGCGTCGATGCAATGTCGTGGAATACTTGTGGATGGAAATCAGATGAGACCGACATGTGAGGCGAAACCACCTCCTGGAAATGAAAGACTTTGTATTTGCGCAAGTAAGAAGGCTTAACAAAAAACGTAGATGTAAGAGTACTTAACAGATAAGCGTTTGACATGAAATCAAGGTTACTTTAATAAGATGTTCCTACTTTTGTTATATAATACTAATAATACTATAAAACCTTTTATTAGTTAACATTATTGGTAAAATGCTGCTGCCTGGCTAGGCTGCCAAATTTATTGAACCGACAACGGTGCAATGTTTTGCAACATTTTGCTAAATTACAAAATTTGGCCTGTTTTTGTTAAAGAAGGAAGCAACGCTCGGAAACCAGAATACTTAACAAGAGCTGAAAACGCTTAGTAAACGCTTAGTAAAATTTAGTTTGTACCTTGTTTTTAGGAGTTCTTTTAACGATGCAACCATCAGCCATTGCTTTGAGTCCTAGTGTAGACAGATGCTGCAATATCTATAAAGATACAAGCAGAGGTAGAAGTGATACTTGTAACCTGTATCTACGTGTCTATAAGGGACATTCAGAATACCTGTTTTGGACTTACCGAAACTTTAGGATGGACTACTACGAGTACCCGTAAGATATGTTTTTATCATATTATTGCTGAATATATTTACTTAAGCATGAAAAATGTCTAGCATATTTTGCATTCTTTTAACTTATTTACGTGGGTCCTTTCCTTCTGTTCCAAAATCCGGTGATGTGGTTTTGGTGAAATCTGAGCTTCTTAGGGGACAGTGGAATTTGGGCAGAATAATACAGCTCAATCTGGGCACAGATGGTAACTGCCGATCGGCATGGGCCCGCCTTCCTTCTGGAAAATCCATTCAACGCCCTGTCAAAAATTTGATTCCTATCGAGGTATCGTCCACTGCTTCAGATGTCGATTCATTGGATAACGTTGCTGAGGAACTGCAACCTATTCCGTCCGACGGTCAGCGAAAACAGCGACAAACTGCTGCCAGATGCATAGAATGGATCCGGAACACTCTCGGGCGGGAGTATCGCGACCAGCGCGAAGATAGAGCAGCCCGTTGCTAAGCAACGCTGCTGGTAACTTCTAGAAACTTCCTGTTTGGCATAAACTGTTATATGCAAATTAACTTTCGTGTCATCTATCATTGTTTACCTTTCTGTCTGACTGCTGGTTTTTCTATTATGTCTGACCTTAGTTAGTTCTGTTACTTTCGGCTTTGTGTCTTCGTATATGCTTATTGGTTACATATCTTATTAAATTTAATTTTGGTTTTATTGGGATTCATTTGTGATTAGGACGCGCCTTTCACAACAATTTATTAGAAAAACCAAAAACCAAAAAACCTTTTTAAGAACCCTTTAAAAACCCTTTTAACCAAAAAAGCCCTTTTTAGCCCTTTTTTTAACCAAACTTTTACTTGGTAGAAACGGTTATGCAATAGAATGGGAAGACAACTACCACCTATAACTTTTAAAATATTTCAACCTTTTTCATTTTTGTCATTCTTTCTGTCCTATCCGCTGTTTTGTTAACACCGCAGTTTCCACACGTCCGTTTGACATAGCACATTTGAACGTTCGATGACTGTTTTTGGAGGATTCCTGGCATTCTGTCTTCAGGAGTTTGTTGTTTCAAAGGTTTAGCTGCAACAGTTGGCTACTGTGGGCAATAAATGGTTACTCTGCTACTTGCTGAAGTCATAATATTTAGTTTTAAGAGATTGCCTTATTGTTTATTTTATTTTCGACTCATTGTGTTTAGAAACGGAACCAAAGCCGTACTAAAGTCTGTACTAACGACTGGAAGTGAAGAGGGAGCAGATACAAAGCAATTACAATTACTACTAACAGATTTAGTTCATATCACATTAAAAGATGACGATTTACTATACAGCGCTGACGATGTAGGTTTGATTCATGAGACATTCAAGGTAGTACCAAGCTCGGATATGGAACCTCAAACTAGCAACATCTTCACTTTTGCGGCAAAAACGGGTCATGGAGACTGTGAGGCATACTTGGAATTCTATTATCACTGCGGACCGTGGCAGACAAGTAAAAGTCGGCAACAAAGGCGACGTAGAAACCGAGAGTCCATGAAAATGCTAGGAAAACGAAAACAAAGAAATCGAAGCAAGAAAACCAGCAATACAAGATTTCAAAAGGGACGAACATCAAAAAGAAAATATAGAAAGAACAGCAGAAGTCGATTAGTTGCAAGGAATCGGAGTCCCAAAAAAACAAAGCCTAGGAGAAAAATCAGACATTCGAGAAGGAAACGATTTTAAGTCACAGTAAACATAATTGAAATCTATCAAAATTAAATTATCTGGTTGTGTTCAGTTTATGATATTTTGAAGTTCTTGGAATATATTTCTGTTGTGTCGTATTTAATACGTAACCTATGTAAGTAAGCCCTATCACAAGAGTGTGGCACGTGCTTTTCTTGGCATCTAAAGTCTAGCAAACCATTATACTACCAAAAGAGTCAATCACCTTTTCCTTTTTCTGGAAAACTTCAACGTATTTTATTCAACTTATTTATTTCATCTGAAAACTATATGTCGCAGCAAAATAGTACATTTAGGGATGTACCACATAATCCCTAGAAAATTTTAGTGACCTACTACACTACTAGTCAAGTTGTATATCGGAGTGCTTGCCAGGGATGTAGAGCATCGCTAAAACATTTTCAGTAAATCAGTGCATTTGTGTTAGCTTATTATCTTTAGGCAATAAAAAGAGAAAATTTAATTTGCAGTCTTAATAAATCTAATTTGAAAAATTTAAACTATAGAAGGAACGGATAATATGCTGCATAAAGACTCCAATTTTGAAACTATGTGGAGCTTATGCAATTTTAACATTTGCATCTAACTAACATTTGCATCTAGCATATGCATCTAATATGTAAAAGTAAACTTACAGTAGCTGTAAATTATTAACCTTTTTAACTTAGTAAGATTGAATTTTAACCCTTATTTTTGCTGTAATTTACCGTTACCACCCTTTTCAAATTTTGCAGTGTCGGATCAATTTTGTAACTGAAATATTAGAAATGCACATCATTCCCCAAAAATAATATATTAAATGCACTGCATAATTTAACTAGTTTCAACAAAAGCATTTTATACATTAATCCTTCCTATCTGTTGTTTAAATTTATCAAATTGGATCAATGCAATTAAATTTATTAACACCTTAAATGTTCTCCCGTTATTGCCTAAATATAATAAGCAAAAACAAATGTACTTAATTAATTACTTAATTAAACAACGTACTTAATTTACGGAAAATTTTCTATTGATGTACTGCATACCTGACAAGCACTCAGTGATGTATTACATTACTGAAATTTGTCAATAAAGTTGTACATTTGAGGCATTTGAACTCCGAAGTGCAACTTGACTACTGATGTAGTACATCACTGAAATTTTCTAGGGATGTAGTGGTACAACCCTAAATGTACTACTGTGTTGCAACATATGCAACTATATTTATGCATTGCCACGCTTACGTTGAACATTTTCTAGAAAAAAGTGATCGAGTGTCTTGGTCGGGTAAAAGTTTGCTAAACTTTAGCTGCCAAGAAAAGCAACCGTCCGCCCTGGTAGAATACTTGGGAGTAGCCCGAGACAATTCTGTTGGCAATTAATTGAATTGAACCCCAACCTAGCAGGCATCCCCTCTTTCCCTTGGCCAGGTCATAAGCCAGGACGTAGCCCCTGGACTCCTTAGCAGTCAAGCGCCTATTTTCCTTGCGTGAGCCCAGTGTAGTGGTGTGAGTGCGTCAACCACCGATTACACTTGGGAAACCCCAGTCTTAAGATATAAATTATTCGAAATCAATTTGATTTTCATCAATCAACACTTGTTTGGTTCAGCTTCGCACAACTACTGCATATTCTTTCCATGTCCAATTTTTCTAAAATCAATTGAAATGGATAAATTGGGATGTTATGGGTCTGTCACGTTAAACTCCACCACGAGTGCAGAAGGTTTCCGGAAAGTTGAAGAAAAAGACTCGAAAGTTTGGCATTTGTCTAGAAATATGTCTAGAAAGTTGTAACCTTTGCCATAAATTTGTCTAGAAATATTTTCAAACTTTTTAGAAAGTTTCGTAATATTTCGAGACAAAAATTCAACTTCTGGAAATATTGAAATTTGTCTAGAAATATTTTCAACTTTCTAGAAAGTTTCGTAATATTTCGAGACAAAAATTCAACTTTCTGGAAATATTAAAATTTGTCTAGAAATATTTTCAACTTTCTAGAAAGTTATCTAATATTTCGAAACAAAATGTCAACTTTCCAGAAATATCTATAGAAACATTTTCAACTTTCCGGAAAGTTTGTCAAAAGTCTAGAAATATTTCGAGTCATTTTGCACTTTCGGGACATCAGTAAACAACTTTCGAGACAAATGTTGAGAAGTGTCTAGACTTTATCGAAGTGTCAAGTCATTAACTATCGAGACATTTACTAACATAGCTGGTAACTTGCAAGACTTTGCTAACATTCAGATCTTCTGCTAGTTTAGATGAGGGATGGTTTATGCTTGCTGTATACTGAATATATTTTGTTCTGTATAAACCGTATTTCGTTGCAGATATTTAATTCCAAAGAAATCCTCGGAAGATGTACGACTCAGAAGCCATCCAGTACAACGACGAGAACGATTGATAGAAAGCGATTGTGAGAGAGACGTCAACTATTCTGAACTGAATGAATAAATTCTGAACTCTTGAATAAATAAACTTATGGTTCTGCAGGAAACAGACTATGCTTAAGGTCGCAACAGGTCAGCTTAATAACCAGCATTCTCACTACTGAAACTGAGCTTTCTCTCACAATGCCTAGGTCTAGCTCTCTCAACAGCCTCTCAACAGCTTATCTGGCCTCCATACATGCTTCCAAAACTGCTCCATAAGTACTACCCAAACTGCACGCTGCCGACTTCAGACTTTAATCCCCCCACACCAAGTACATTTTAATGACAATCAACAAGGTCAGGCAGCACAAAATAAAGCACAAAATAAAATAAAAGTATTTTCTAAATTCTTAATGGCGGCTATTGGCGGGCGGAGGATTTCTTGATGTCGGTCGGCTATTGGCGGGCGAAGGATCGTCTTCTTACATTGTCCGGGGCATGGACAGGGCAGTAGAAGGGAGCCATACGTCTGCGGATAGTCGCCTTCGTCAGAACAGACGCATCCAGGCAAGCAATGTGATATCTTAAGGCGCGTCCGCGCCATTGGACACCATTTGTCAGTTCTTCTTACAAATGCAAATCAACAGAGGCAAATCTTACAGGTGGCAATGTTGTAAGAGGCGTTTCGTTCAAACCGAGCAGAGCAGGTACGGCAGGTAAGTGCACCATCGTTGCGTTCCAATTTCGCCAGTTCTGTTAGCCGCACTAGAACAAATTAAAAATCAAGCACTGTCATAGGATCAACGACAGCACCAACCATCAAAGATAGCGCCATTATAGTCACACACTTTATATATTAGGCATGGTTACCCATTCCACGTTTCTATAGTTAAACATTCTATATTTATACCGAAATATTACACAGGTATTACCTACATTGCTCCATCTGAGCCGCTATTGATAGCCGATGCACCTCAGAAACAGGCACCAACTTTGACTCAAGGACCTCCGCTCGCAGAACGATTTCCCCAGACGTGCCAACAACTGGCTGCTTGGGAACCACCAAACGACAGAGTGGAATCCGACAGTTCAAGAAGTCTCAAATGATGGAGCGGATGCTGTATTTTTATATAAGTACGATATTATTGCATTATAACGGACATTTAAAGATTAAAGTATCGGCTCAGCGTAGAGTGGTATAGGGGGGGTCACCTTTTCAGTTTGAGTCAAATATAGGGTACCTAGACAGAAAAATGGCTATTTTGAAAACGAAAAAGTTAGCAGAAAATTGAGTAAACCGTTTGAGCGCGTTGGAGAAGTGTTGTATTTGCCGCCATGCCAGGCTCAATAATGAGAGACTAAAAACTTTAGAAAAAAGAGGGGGTAACCTTTTCAGTTTGAGTCAGATCGAGTCAGATATAATATATGGAAGACATTTTTCAAAGCTTAGGAAACTAGGAGCTAGGGTTGCTCCAATAGGAAGTTGACCGGGCCGGGCTCGGGCCCGCGACCCGGAGCCCAGGGACCGCTGCTAGGCCCTCCATTCAAAACCCGGAGCCCGCTACCCGGCCCGGCCGGGCCCGGAAACCCATAACTCCGCGGCAGACCTGTTGAAACGTGCGGTTTACAGAGCCCGTATCTAAATATGCTTTTCGGGCACTCGAGCACGAACCCACATTAAGGCTGGTCCTATTAAGCCAGCTGTTAACTCCTCCCTGTTTATGTACTTCCTATAATGCTACCAAACCTGTTATACTACCTATTTACAGTCTCAAAACATTCTTTACTTCAACAGTTCTGTTTATTAATCAACAAATTTATAAAACGCAAAAATAACAAACAAAACAGCAAAACAAGAACAGCAATAAAATGTCAACATCTGAATCAATCTTCTCACCTTCGTCTTCTAGACCGTAGATTGTAGCTGACATTTTCCTACAAGCTGAAAATTCATTGCTTCTCTTCTTATACATTTTGCTACTTCAAAAACATTAAACCGCTATGATTTCATGATACTTGTTTTTTTCGCGCAATCTGCTGTCCACGCCGAAACTAAATCTTCAAAATGCTGAATCCAGGTGTTTTCACTAATTGATGATATATCTGTATGGCTCAACAGCGGAATATTTACCCTTTCAGGGGAATCTTGTTTGAATTTGTTGGCATACTTTGTGGCCTAACTTGCATATTTGTTGTTCCACGTCATTCAGACCAGAGTTGGAAGCGGGTACCTTTTTGGCGACCCGCCCCGCCCCGCTACCCGCAAGCTGGTACCCGCCCCGCCCCGCCCCGCGGCCCGTGGCCCGCAGCCAACTGATACCCGCATGATACCCGCAAAATTTTTCGAATGCTATGTGATTACTATGCAATTAAATTTATTAAAAATGCCAATAGTGTAAAATAAACCCACAATAAACCCAAAATAAACCCACATACTTTACTTAACAGTGCTGAGTTGTGTTCCCGAAATATGGAAATTCACCCAAATTGCTGAAGTTTTCAAAAAAGTACCAAAATATTTTCAAAAAGTTTAAAAATTTAAACTACTATACATTTAATTAGGTGTTTAAACTACTATACTCGGTGGTTAAGCACCGGTGCCTGCCGGGACCAAACATTTGTAATTTTTTGACAATTTTTAGCCAAAACTTTGGAATTTCTAAAGTCAAAATTAAATTAAACTGGTACAGATTGTTCATTATAATTCTCATCAGTTCGAATGGAAACAATAATAGTAATTTTGCCTATACATGAAATAATACCAAAATCGGAATTTTTAAGAACATTCTCCTATTTACACTTCCAATTTTCAGGCCCCGGCCTCGGTGCATCTCGAGACTGTTTGGAAAAATTAATGTTGGACTCATGTAGTTTCGAAAGAAGACCCATATTACAAAGTTAAGGACTATTTTATTGAATCAAACGCATCTTCCAGAAATTAAAAATGCTCAAGGTATAGAATTTGCTGAAAATTATGTATTGTTCGGCTATCCAAAGCGCATTTGGCCGGGTAGAAGACAGAGGCCCTTGGATACGTTTAGCGACGTTAAAATTCAATTATTTTCACCAATTTTTCTAAATTAAAACTACAAATAGCGATTTTTAATAAAAATGCCATTGCTTAGACGATTTTTTAGTAAAAAGATCAGGCGAAGCCCGATAATCGTCAGAAATGTGAGTCTGGAAACTTTCTTTCTTTGAGCAATTTTCATGCCCCTTGTATCCGAATTTTTTACCGCCTGTGAGAGCAATTTTGATAACCCTTCTGGAGGAGTTTGCAGAGAGGATGGGTAATTCTTCCTTGTCCGAACGTATACATGTAAAACCTCCAAGATTGAATTAGAAAAGAGGATTTTAACGGTTGAGCTTTGCGGATGTTTGCGGAATTCGGATTGACTCCAAAAGCTGACCACGACCCATTACGTTCTGAATAATAAAAACAAAGCGAAACTATATATAAGTTCCTTAACTAAAATACTGTTTGTTACTACATAACGGATTATGATAATAGTTTAGTCATCAGGATTTTTCTAGAATACCTACCCATACAATATTGGTTTGTCAAATTTTTTGAGGAAAGATTCCCAGTTTCGAATTGAAGAATTTCTTGAGCAAACATTTCCAGTTTCGAGCAATGGTTGACCTTATGTACCATTCACTAAAGGAACACATACAATCAAGGCATTTTTAAGCTTTGCAAAAACGGCACGAACAGCAGTCTGTATGCTGAGCTATTTAGTACGTCTGCTTATTGAAAGCGAGAAATACAAGTAGAAAGCTCTACAAAAAAAGAAAAAGACTTATGATTACTTTTCTGGATTCAAGAGATACCCGCAACTACCCGCGCGGGTAGCCTGTGGGCAGCAAAATTTCTATTACCCGCGGGTACCCGCGGGTACCCGTGGGTACCCGCTACCCACTTCCAACTCTGATTCAGACAAGCAATCGTTAAAGCTCATTTATGCTGCCTACTTGCATTTGGATGCTTGCGTTTTCACTCTTTGATGTTCTTGTTATTCATTTCTGTTTTGGTTTGCCTACATTTCGCATATTTGGTGAGTTATGTTAAATCGCCCAAAGCGAAATTTGCTTGGTTTATTGAAAAGTGTTTAACTCTTACTTTCAGTCTTGAATGTGTTAATCGTATGTCGACAGCAATATTAAATTGTCAAAGCTAAATTTGCCTATTTTATTGATAAGTCTGTAAATCCTGCTTTTGACTTTCCTTAATTCTTTAAATTGGGCCTTTGTATCATTTGACGATAAACTTATGTTATTCCTTTGCGGTTTTAGGTACAACTTGTACCAACTATGGAACGGGTACCTACGCTGGACACATGAAAAAGAACCATCCTGGGAGCCTGTCTGAATCTGATAGCTCTGCCGTTGCAACTCCTGAGGGATCAGTTGCCTCTGGTCCCATTTGCGTATTTTAGGTATCTACTGTTTTCGATACGTCAGATTTATACTCCCATTCATTCCCGTTACTGTTCTGGCAAAAATATTCCAACCAATTTCAAAGCCTTGGCGTACTAGCTCGCCAGTATTTAACTATACCTGCGTCTAATGTCGGCAGTGAGTCCACTTTTTCCTTTGTGGTGAAGCAATTGATTCCTGAGCGAAACCGCCTCCTGCCGTCTCTGCTAAATCAACTTGTATTTTTAAAACTGTAAGTTCATTTGTCATCCTCCAAGTACTCTATTTTGTCTCTAAGTTAGTCGGCCAATCGATCAATAAGTGTTTTAATATGTTATGTACGTAGATGTTAGATGAAGGAATGACACTAAATTCCTTTAGAGATTATTTTCGGTTTTACTTGTTCGTATTTGGTTTTTTAAATCAGCCAGTCGAGCTTATAGTAATGGGGTTGGCTAGTGATAGCTTTATTAGTTGCTAGCTTAACTGTGACTCTAACTGCTAGTTCATTACTGGCCCATTGCCATTTGCTGATTTGTTAATTTCGAATTTCGAATTAATTTTGTTAGTTGTTTAATTGATTTATATCTAGTGTTATTTATATCTATTCATTCTAAGCATTTAGTCCTTTGTAATGCTGGATTGGTCGGTTGGGTTTTTTAACCTGTTTGGACTATTGGGCTGATTTTAAGCGTGGGAAGAAGTTTGAATTTCTTTCAGTCGCTGCTTGATTGCCATTTACTGTCATCTCAATCCCTTCGTATATACTAAGTTTTTTGTTTTGATCTTGTGACGGGTGTTTGGGTTTATTCACTAAATATGTCCAGCTTATCTAAGTCTGAGAACAAGCAAGAGTTTTGTGCAAAATTTGTAGTGTTTAGAGCAGAACATGGGCTGAAACCGCAAATTGCTACCTTCGGGTCACAATAGACCTGCTGCGAGCAAACAATTCTTGTATCTGTGAAGTTATTTTGGAAAATCAAGCAAGACGCAAGAATACAAAATAAATTAGAGCTAATGAGGTTGTCAGGTTGCAAAACATGGCGCTGCTGATTAGCCCTAAACTCTTTTAACTTTGTCTGCAGTCATTATATGCATAGTTTAAAATTTTTGAAATCTTCGCCAATGCAAAATGTAATGTTGAAAGCAAGATAAGTATAGTATGGTGAAATCTTTCTGAGAAGCTTCATAAGACACATCACTTTAAATCCGGCCTCAGTCGCCAACGGGCCTTTACTTGGCTGTCTTGAACATTTATACGAATTTAATAGTGTGTTAATTTAATTTAAATAAATAAATATTTAAGTAATCTAAATTTAATTTAGCGAGCTAACCCGAGATGAGACGTTGATAACTTTTGAGCCACTGATGCTTATTGCAGAATGGCAAAAGAATGGGAATGGGTTTTTAAGTCGTCAGTAGTTTGGTAATCAATGTTGTTTAGGTAGTTCATGTTGCTTCATGGATTTTGCAGTTCGAAATTATACTTTAAGAAGTAAGGCATATACATGTATTATACTGTTGGAGTACTTATAAGCAGAACTCCCAAAATTTCGTTAGAAAATGCACAACCGCCACAGTCTAACGATTCCTTTCCGTATGCGCATGGAAGATCGAATACGTATTAAGGAGTCCTGCAGGGCTAGTGAATGTGACTGTTTCTTTACTTTTAGATCTGCACGAGTTTCTTTGTTTGCGCATGACATATCATCCGGACGTTTCTTGTTTTTGCAAAAACCTAATTTGCATATCATCAACATACATTGATTCCACAATGCAGCATGTATATTTCATAGGAAAGACTGAGAATATCATGACGTACATGTTAAATCACCTCTAAAGTGATTATAGTAGACCTGCTGCGTCGGGACGCAGCAGGAAAAAGAATTTGAGTATCATAAGAGTTTTCTGAAAATCAAACCTGACTCAAAGCTACCAGAATTTATAAACCGTTTAAGTGAGATTTGGAGCTATTTGGGCCTGATTGAGGAATACGAGCCCGGTTTTCCTGCGACTGCTCAAAAGCTTCCTAATGATTATTGGGTGTGCATTCACTGTTTTTTGCCATTTCAGTGGCCAAAAGGTAATTTTTATTCATTTATGCAAAAATCGGTCAAAGTAAACCTGTACCCTTGCAGAAGAATCCGATCTAAAATCCGATCTAAATTGGTTTCTGAAGTTTTATCGAATTTTATCACATAAATCTTCCAAAATTCTACAATAAGCCCAGGCGTTATTTGTCTCTGGATTACTCCGCAGACATTATCGATTAGAGGAGGTCCACAATAACAAACATTGAATCCGATTGAGTTTAGTAGTAGCGCAATGGCATAAGCCAAACTACTGTTTCTACGCTTGAAAGTTAAGCTTTGCCCTCTGTTAATTTGAAGGAGTTTTCTTCCCTTATTTTGGACAAGACACGAAACATTAATTTGTTGAGCACTGAAGGTAAAAAGTTGTAAAAGCACAGTGGTTAAGATATTAGTCTGCCGCCGGAATAACCAGAGATCGATTCACAGCTCGATGTTCATATTTTAATTTTCTATTGGTAAAGAAATTTGGATTGGCAAGAATATTCTCTAAGAATAAGAATTTCTATTGCCATTTCTATTGGCAAGAAATTGGCATTTTCTATTATTTCGCGTAGAGTGCAAGAGTGAAGCATCTAGTGAAGAGTAGTCAATTTTATCTTTGTTCAAAATTCAGTGGTATAGGTTCTTTGTCTTTCCAAAACATACAGTTAGAAGAAGTTTAGTTTTTGTATTGTATAATCAAAGTCTTTATAATCAAAGGGCTTTATAGTCAAACTGGGCCGGGCAGGTGAATGAAGTTTTTTTTAGTTCGGGCCCAGACACCGGTTAGGCACTACTGGAGGCCTGTATGGTGCTGCTCTCTGCGGTCCTTTTTAAAAGGCGCTTCGCAGCCATCCCCTCCAAGCGTTGGATTAGATCTCTGCCACTACAGTTCGGGTCTTCAACATAGTTGGTTTCTTGAATGAAGTTAAGATATGTTAAAGCAAGAGTTATAGCAATCTTGCGATAGCTTTGGAACTGAAATTAAATTAAATGTTATTCGCAATGTATCTGGATTCTCATTTCAACAGCAAGATGAGCTTTTTATTAGTAGAAGATTAAGTGCATCAATCCGAACATTAGTTTCTGTTTGATGCATCATTAAGTAGCAAACTTAAGCGCACGGTTGCTCATGCATATTGGCTTTCCAAGTTTAAGCACGCGTATCCTTAAGAAAAATTATCAAAATGTGGCTTATTCTGGTGCTTTTTTTAAATAATTTGAGCATACTAAAAGGACAGGATGCCGACCACGAGTACATCCAATGTCCTAGGGATGATTACTGTAAGTTGTGAACGGATAATAAGTAAGTTAATGACTACCTTGATTGATTGAAGGCTAAATTGCACGGGTTTCTAGATTTGACAGAGTACTGCTTCCTGGGTAAACAGTTATCTGTAAAGTGTTTGAAGAATATAGCCTAGTCCATAGCCATCAAGTCAAGTCAAGTCAAGTCACGTCACGTCACATCAAGTTAAAGTCCGAGTCAAGTTTAAGTCAAGTCAAAGCAAGCGAGAGCATTCATAAAAGAAGTCACAATGCTCCGACCACATAAGAATTTGACCAATCAGAGTCCGTAACCGTTGCGATTTAAGTTCCCTCTACATTTTTGCTCAAGTTTTGTGAAATTAAAGATGAGTGCTTAGAATAATGAAAAGTAGTTTAAGAAATGAAAGCATTTAAAAACAGGAACAAAAAACGTTTTAGGATTCGAGAAAAATCTATTAAACAAAAAGTGTGACTTGTTAAAACTTAATTTTTACAATTAAAGCTTTTATTTCAATTTCAAATGATTTTTTACAATTAAAGTAATCTGTATGTCGTCAGCAGAGTCGTTTTCCATAGTAGTTTTTTCATACACACGATAAAAACCTTCAAACAAAATAACACTAGGCATACTGCACAAATTGATCGAGTCTGTTTGGTGTAGATTTGTCCAAATCTGATTGGTTGAATTTTCAAGTTTTCAAGTCAAAGTAGAACGTTGGTCTAGTTTGACTTGAAGGGCTTCAAGGCAAAGTCCAGTCACGTCAAGTCAAGTCAAAGCTATCTGTGAATGCTGATTTTGACGTGACTTGACTTGACTTGACTTGACGTGACTCGAAACTTGGTGGCTGTGAACTAGGCTTATCACAGAAAAAGTGAAAAAATCATTTGCCTACCGTGACTTACTACCCCTGGTAATAATTGGGAAGGTCTTTTTGCTGGATTAATTGCATTTAGAAAAACGTACTTTTCTGCAGTCGGCAAGGATAAGTAATTAAGTTTTCTTTGGAGTTTGCTGTTTCTGTAACCGAGGATGTGGTAAATTTTTCCATTTCTGGGATAATCCATTTTCACAATTGCCGGTCGTAGGCAGAAATCTCATCTATTTGATAAAATAGAGCACTCAAAAATACGTAGACATTAGATAATGGAAATAAAAAAGCAGAAACCAAAAAACGACTAACTCAGACAAGACTGGTCCATATTCTGAATTTTGATCGTTACGTTAAGTCGTTACGCTACGGTTGATGAAAGCGGGCATTCCGGATTACAGTGGATTATTCTGAATCACCGATAAATACTATTTTTAGCACAAGAACCCAGCTTGACGTTGAACTTCAGCATGCATCGTTGATTATACGTATAACATTTGCTTAATGTGGTGATTCCTTTTGGGCACATATTATTGGTTTACGGTTCAAATCAAGATGAAATTCGATGAGACGTTCCAAAATAACTTCTTTTAGCATTCTAACCGGAGATGAAACCGGGTCACTTTTTCCTGAACCGGTGACCCGGTGACCCGGTCGACCTCTGACCCGGTGACCCGGCGACCCGGTGACCCGGTGACCCGGTATTTTGGAAATTTCAAAACTGAGGTTCGAAAAAGGTTGGGTGAGTGCTATTTAGTGTTTTTGACGCATTTTTGGCTCCTGAAACTTTAAGTTGTGTTGGAAAAACTATATATTTTGTCCATTTGTCCAGACCAGGATGCCAGATAACATCACGCTCTGCAGTTTGAGAAAAATGTAGATCTGCTTGATTTTCTCGAAAATTTTGAAGTTTGGACGCTTGTTTCTTTTTAAAATCGTCCACAGTCTAGCTATCGAAATTTCGAAATATTTAATTTTTCAAAACATTTTGTAATTTTAACTTGGTCATTTTGCTTATGTCATTTTTTATTTCAAAACGTTATTTTTGCTGTTAGTTCTAACCTGAAATTAATCGAACAGATTCTAGAAAACAAGGACGTTGTCCATATAATTGAAGTGGTTTCGAATAAATTTCTTAGTATGCGGTCAAGACAGTACTAAACGATTAAACAATTTTCTTATAACAGGTACTCCTTCATTGTTCTGTATCGTTTTCAGGATAAATGGTGTAAATGGTATAATGAATTTACACTGTCACTTTGTAGCGCTTCTACCAGGGCTGGCGGATCAGGCCAGGACAACGGGAGGCGTCAGGCACCCCCGTACCCACGAAACCAGGACCTAGAAGAGAGAAGGGAAGAGGGAGGTTCGGCTTTTCACTCACCATTGAAAGTAAAGAATTGGTCCCGCCGGGGATCGAACCACGACCCTTCTGCTCTAGAGTCAGACATGCTAACCACTACACCACGGGACCATCAGCTGAACTCCCATTGCAGGCTTATCAATCTTTACTATGCCTGCTTCCCTTACATCTCCCCCGGGTTTCAATTAAGACGCGTCCCGCGGCTTACTCAACTCGAAATCGAACCGAGAGCGCATCCAGCGCAGGGCATTCTGAGCCCAAGGGATCCGTGCTCCCCCGACACACGTTCCAGACCGTTTTAGATCCAACCAACCAGAACCAGACTGGGGGACCAGAGACAGGAGTCCAATCCGGGTCCTCCTGGCAGCCTCGCAGCGCTTCTACCAGGGCTGGTGGACCAAGAAGAAACCAAGGACAAGCCCAAAACGGGAGGCGTCAGGCACCCTCGTACCCACGAAACCAGGACCTAGAAGAGAGAAGGGAAGAGGGAGGTTCAGCTTTTCACTCACCATTGAAAGTAAAGAATTGGTTCTGCTTCTGCTCTAGAGTCAGACATGCTAACCACTACACCACGGGACCATCAGCTGAACTCCCATTGCAGGCTAGTAGTATAGTGTCAGCATTTCGCACCTTACTCCCGGGAGTAAATGACCTTTTGACCTTTCCCAGCCTATCCTGGGTTTTGTATGTATCTCTAATTGACTGTTGGTCTTTCCTGGTTCTTTTCCACACGAATGACCTTTTGACCTTTCACAATTACGTCATCGATTACACAACTTTCATTCCTTTCCTTTCCGTTCCTCTGTGTTCTTCCCCCGGGGCTTGGGACCCGGCGTCGGCCCATTACCGGACTCCTACCTACCTACTTACGTATCTAACCTACCTACCTAATCTATCTACATTACCTACTTATTTACAGTAACCTAATCTATGTACACTACCTAACCTAGTCCGGCGCATGCAATGTTTTTTGTATTTTTGTATTTTTATTATTTTTTCGTTTTCTAAACGATTATTTACACCAAATACATATGTACAATATATACAGTAGCCCTAAAAGGACTGTTGGGATAAAACATATATCATATATCCAAGGGGGCAGTACTCACCCCATCTGCAAGCACTTTTCTCTTAGGGTAGAGGTAGGGAAGGGCGTCTTTAGTTTGGAAGTATTTTACCATGTCCCCATCTACGGTTCTAAGACCTCTGTTTTCCCCAGATTTTGTATTTCCGGTTTCTAGTACCTCCTTAAAATCTTCGGGGGTGTAGCTATTTAGGGCCTTGCTTACTCCTTTATGGGAGACTTTATTCGTCTTTCCCCAAGCTAGGTAAGTTTTACTACAAAGTGCTATAATCCCATCTCCGGTCCATTCTTCTTTGAACAAGCCGGGTATTCTTTTTTGGGAGGGGTCTTGAACGAAGAAATCTTTAAGGGCCTTTTGCCATTGTTTTTCATTTCTAATAGGGACACAATCACTTAAGTTTTTGGAAGAGCAGGCGAAGTAGAGAGAGTCTGTATCCATTTGACACAGCTGGAAGGTTTCGGGCCACAAATTTGGTTTGAGACAGTCGTAATAGAACTGTAGCATCCTAAGTTTGGCGTACTGATAGACGAAGAACTCCACTAACTCTGGAAGTCGGTAGACAATTTTGGACTTTGCCGACTGAACCTCGTAAGCTCCATTCCCCAAATCATCTAATCTCCTGAATCTCCACCCATTCACTTCCCTGCTAGCCCCTGATCTTTGACAATATTTTACATCCTGGTGTTTTTCTAAATTTGTAATCGTCCGACCATAATAGGAATTTCCCAAAAGTTTAAACATTTCCCCTTTAAGTGCTAGATCAGGGTCGGAATCAGCTGCAGAACGATGGTAAGTAACTTCATCTCCCAGTTCTTTGAAACAAGCCTTAGGTTTGAACTCAATTGCCTGATAAATCTTAGTATTTTTTAATCCGTGTTTTAGATACCACTGAATTAGAGGAGTGGCTAGAAGAATTTTCCTACCAAAGTAGCTTCCAATTAGACCCCTTCTAGGTTGGTTCATAAGATCATTCAATTCGCAAAACGTTCTCATATGGTCCCCGATGTCTTCCTTAGTAATTTCTACATTTTTGAAAATGGGGGGCATCTCTGCAAAATGTTCTTTCTTTTCCTCAGCGACCTCAATATCCACCTCAACTAATCCGAAAAACCTATAACTTGAATTTGGGTAACTAGTTGGGCGAAAGTTAAAATAGATAGTTTCTTGGGGAGATTGAAGTGTTCATCCATGAATTGTTGCATTCCGGGGAGTCCTTTAAATCTTTATCAAATTCGCATTCCCACTTTTCAAGCAAATCAAAACCTCCATCTTTAATTGCCTCGGAGACTCGTTCTGTTCTTTCCCTTCTTTTCGTTCTATCTTCCGGATCTTGGTTTCTGTCCAACTCACAACCATGTCCGTGGAAATAGCACCCATGAAATTGTAAAACTAGATTCTTTTCCGAAACCCACCCATCTACTTTAGATTTTCCTATTCGTTTTTGTCCCCCATTGTACCCATGTTCTACTCTAACTCCCATTGCCTTTGCCATATACTCTAGCCACATAGCCTCTTTCCGGCCTCTTTGTAGCCATCTTTTAAATTTCCCATCTTCTGTGGGCTTCCATTCGGCATACAATCCAGTGGGCATTTCTTGCATTGTGCACCAGAGGTATAAGGCATTGGCGTCGAATCCGAAAATTTGAGCAACTTTAAACCCATTTGTAATTTCAGTTACACCGGCTTCATGGTATCTGTGAAAGACTAAACTAGGACCCCCGACTATATTATCCTTAATTAACTTGTGCCAATTTCGGGTGAATCTACTGAACAGGGGAAGGATCGTGTGTTTTCTGGAATTTGTCTTATCATCATATGTTTATAAGC